>JASAND010018460.1:0-30071 GCA_030248195.1 Trissonchulus latispiculum
TCAGCTTATTTCTCCATAACGAAGAGCGATATCACAATAAATAAAAAATCGTCCCCAGCTATTTGATGAAGGTATCGAATGATATAACTGATGTCTCGCGAAAAAATTTACTTGAGTCTGCAAAAGATCTGGAAAATTATACTTCTTCTAAAATGTGTTAAAAATATTTTAGGAAAGCAACATTAGTTTCACGGAACGCATTAAAAAGAGAAAATGTCAAGCTACATTTTGATATAAAAATGGATTCTTAACTCCAAGTAATGAATGAGTAATAGTGGTGTAAACTTTATGTGACCAAAGGGAATCACCACCTTAAGAGAACATGTTCTCTTAAGGAGGAGGGTCGCGATTTTTCGACCATCTCCGATTTTTCTCATTTTCACATATTTTGTAGTCCCCATGTGTCCGCAAAACAGGACAAGTGTGTTTGTTGCAAACTTTTCCTATCATTCACAATAGCCTTCCAAAGGTGACCCCGACATATGTTAAACATAGGAAAATGAAAAAGTTAGGAAAATTTTTCTGCTACCAAAAGTTTGAGCGCTGTGTAAGAGCAAATCGGCTACCACTCGCTGTAAACCTAATTATGACTAGGTAAAGTGCTAATATCTATACGAGGTTATTTTCCGTAGGGTCACTGATTTTATACGAATTTTCAAAGTCCGGAGAAGTCGAGTTTTGCTCAAAATCGCTCTACAAATGTGTAGGTCACTGGACGTTTTGTCTTATCCTGAACTAACCCTTTGGTGTAGAAACTTCGCGTTTAGATATTAGCACAGTATATTGTTAGAGCTTTATTTTGCATATAATCAATCCCTATTTGGCCTTTTCAGTAGCTCGCAGTTTTGGTAGCAGAAATTTCATTTTTCCTCAAAAACCGTCATTTTTCGAAAAATTAATGTTTGCTGCTTCGTAAGTTTGTCAAATCTTAAGGTATCTCAATAAAAATTGCTAATAGACGGGCATAAAACCTACGCTTATGTGAAGTTTCATGCCAATAGCCTATGTTTTCCTCTGGTGACATACTACGATTGCATGCGGACACCTATGAGCAAAAAATGTCAAATTTTCAACTTTTTTCAAATATAGCCATATTTTATATCAAAATAAAGCTCTTTATGTCCTGAACATTTTATCTTCTTGCACCAAGTCTGAAGTATGAAGTACTGAAGCAGTATGAAAAAGTTAGAGCGAGTTAAAGTTTGAAGCAAATAACAGTCGAAATAAGCTTTTCCAAATCGTCCAATCGCCCTGTCTCGCTCGTTGCTTGGCTTGCCACTGTAATTTATGCGGTAATAAATACCTACAGGTAAAGGCTTTAAATTGATGTATTTGTCATGCCACAGTCTCTTGTCATCCCACTTGTACGCGACTTCGAAACCCTCAGCGAGGCATACTAACGTAAATACTAAAGTGTAGAGATTTGAACTGCAATATCTCTAGACTGGATTGACCCTGGACTCTAAAAATTTGTCTTGTTTTTGGGCACATATGGGGGTATATTGTAACCAAAAATGAGCGAAATCGGTGACTATAAAATTTGGTACCTGGCGACCCCCCCCTTAAGTGGGTGTTCCCTTAAGCGCGAGAAGAATACGGTAGTTGAATTTTGAGTTGAAACTGAACATCTAATCTGTATACTCCATTAAATTTATCATTTGGCGTTTTTAGATGCCTCACAAATACGTTTGCTACAAATACATTAGTGTCAAGTCAATTCAGTTTATTTGAAATTGGCCGTGGGCTTAATTTTTCATATTCACATAAAATTCCTCAGTTTGTTGCAGTTTAGTAGAGAATGGCAATCCTTTTGGTTGCCATTCTATACTAAAGAATGAGAAAGTTTGAAACGGTGTGGGTAGGTGTCGTAACTCGTAATAAATAGATACCAACGATTGAATCTACAGTTTGTTGACTTGCGAAAATTGTTAATTTTGGAAAGTTATTAAAGATTAGAGATTAGTGTTATTTTGGAAATATTGCTCTGGTAGAGACTTAAGTTAAAAGATCACTTCCAAATTTATTTTATTTCATTCAAAACTTGGATTTTGGCTGTCCATCTGTTGTACCTGTGGTTACTCCTTTGTTGTGAACCATCGTTCGGCTCGATACACGTCTTAAGGTGGTGATTCCTTTTGGGCACATATTGTTATTTGGCGGCGTAAACCAAGATGAAATTTTATGAAACTTTCCGAAATAAGTTCTTTCAGCGTTCTAACACCCTCCGCGCAATCTCGATTCAAAAATTCGAGATTTCCGGTCAGAGTGGTTTTTCCTAATTTCTGAACGTTTGGCAGCTGCTATACAGTTATGACTATATTCATTCGAAAGATCTCATTAAGCTTCACATTTTTGCTTTTTAAAGCAAGTTTCTAGCTTTTCTCTACCGTGAGATATAGCCGATTTTCTTGTTTTGGCGTCGAAAACTTGTCATTTTTGCAGAAATCAAATAATCCAACATTTCTTGAACTACGCAAGCCGTAAAATCCAACTAAGGGCGTCGATCTGAAGGTCTCACAGGGACAAATTATTCGACGCATGATCGTCTTCCAACTGCTATCCTGTAGGCTGCTATCATAAAAAATGTAGTTTTTGCAAAAACACGACCATTTTTTTCCAAAGATTGTGGAGCATTCACCATGCAAGCTGGAGGGCTGCTACTGAACAAATGTGTTCTGCACAAATATACCCAGGGACGATTTTTTAGTTGCCTCGATTGCTGCTTTCTAGCTAAAGTAATCGCTTGACAAATTTGGAAAAAGTGGGCAAAATACAGGTTACGCACACATTTCAGCTTATTTCTCTATAACGAAGAGCGATTTCACAATAAATAAAAAATCGTCATCAGCTATTTGATGGAGGTATCGAATGATATTACCGATGTCTCGCGAAAAAAATTACTTGAGTCTGCAAAAATTCTGGAAAATTATACTTCTTCTAAAATGTGTTAAAAATATTTTAATAGGCAAACATTAATTTCGTGTCGTGCATTAAAAAGAGAAAATGTCAAGCTACGTTTTGATATAAAAATGGCTTCTTAACTCCAAGTAGTGAATGAGTAATAATGGTGCAAACTTTATGTGACCAAAGGGAATCACCACCTTAAGCAATTCCACTTCATCAGTTCGACTTCAGATTTTTGTGTCTGCTCCTCACTACACAGAATAGTAGCCTGGAAATATGTAGGTTTTTGTTTAAAATCTCATGATTACCACCATGGGTTCATGGATCTGTGTAAGGTTAAATCAGGATTGAAAGATGTGAAGAAAAGTGTCCAGGATGAGCAAACAAGCCCCAAATTTTCGTCCAAGGTACACGCTCCTTCAATTTTTTCTTGAAACAAGTCCTCCAGGACCCGACTTTATGCTAATATATGGTCATGGTGCGGAGGGCACTAAGGGCAACGGGAATCATTAGTCTCAGTGGCTTCACAGCCACAGCCATAAAAACCAACAATAACCACCACCCAGCCTGACTCCCGGCCAGTGGCATCGAACAAACATCAGCATCTATCCCAAATTACCAGAATAATGGGTCCTTCAAATTAAACTCGCCCAGATGGGTAGGCTTAATCGTGACTAACAAAAAACTTAGTCCAAAACTTTTGTGACAAAAAATGTAGTCACGAAATTTCTGGAGTATTAATTAACTTTTTAATTTATACAGACATTTTGTGACTAATGTTTTAGTCAGGTTATAGACTAGGGATCTAGTTACTAGCTAGTGGCGCCCTAGTATGGGTGACCAGATAGTAAGCAAGAACCTATTTTTGTTTGCCATTCAACTCCGGCATTAGTTCCCTGCAGTCAACTTGGGTATTAATACTTTTGTAGGCTCAAGACCATTTGTGCCCTAAACCAAAACTGGTGAGTTTCCCTGATCACTGGTTTTGCAAATTCTTACCTTCATCGCGTGTCCTCGAGTAAGGCTAAATGGTGACATCTTTATTACGACTCAAGTTCCCAGACTAACTGTTTTTCACTCCACTGTACGTACAGAGCACGCATCCGTAGAATGAGAGGTTGAAGGGAGGTTACAGTCGCAATAATTCGCTACAAGTAATTATTAAGGTTGGCTAAGATCATGATTAGATGATAATCTGTTTTTAGTTTTCCGCTTTTTCACTCGTTCGGGGCTGCTTTCCAATTCAGAGAAGATGGGCGTTAAGCATGAATAAAATTGCTACATTCTGAACTGAATGCGACATTATCTGATATCAAATATGACTAGCTTTTCTACTTATCACCTTTTTAGCTCCTCATAAATCATTTTGCTGCAAGTCGCCCCTGTGTCAAGTTCAGATAAAGGGTTTGCGGGATATCTTGAACCTTATGACCACAAGGCGTCAACATTGTCCACTCTAGACTTTGTTACTGATTGCTACGCTGAATCTTCTTAGTACCTATATCAATATTGTGTTTCTTACCTTCCCAATTTCTTACCTATATCAATCGAAAGCTCTAGACGTGCTATATTCTGTATGCAACGGTACAAGCAATTTGTTCTTATCTTGCGTTCCAAAAATAATTAAATCAAAACTGTTTGAGTTTGCAAAATTTGAGAATTTACAAATTTTCATGACCTTTTAAAAGTTTGATTTGTTAACGAAACAACATATGACCAAGAGTACATAATAATGACAAGCGCCACGCTCTTAGTTACTGGGCTTGCGACATAATCTGCACGATAGCAGCTGAATCCCCTCCACAAATTGGACCCATCACTTCAAAGAAATTCGCACGCCATGTTTGTGCGCTGAATCTCGCACTGGACACACTTTGAACCAACTGAGTCGTTGTGTTTTCGAGCTTTGAATGTAAACATCGCCTGCGAATTTCTTTGAAGTGATGGTTTAATTTGTGGGGGGTGGTAAGAGGATCAGCCGTTATCGTTCAGATAATGTCGCAAGCCTAATAACTAATAGCTTGCAGCTTGTCATATTCTTAGTTATTATGAACTCTTGATATCACCAGTAGTGTAGGAAGGCCATTTCAAGCACCATTCCAGGATTGAGACTTACTTCCTACTGCGTGTAATACTTACAAGAACGTCACCAAATAGTAACCCCTGTACACCCAGTATATACTCTCGATACACCCTCTAATTCGATGCAGCGACTTCAAGTACAGTGAATCAATAAAGTGGAAATTGATCTCCTGGAAATCCTTGTTTTTTGATATTGGCTAACATTACACCAACATTACCTAAAGATTGCACTTAAGGGGGAGTCCATTTTTGGGCAATTTTTTCGACTTTCTCCGATCTCGCTGATTTTCACGTATTTTATTGTCCAAATCGTATATTTTAACGAGTTTTTAAAATTAAAGTCGTAGCTCTTACGGTTGTCGAGCAATTTCACCTCAAAATTGAGATTTCATGTATTAAACATAGGAAATTTAAAAAGTTGTCATTTTTTCGCATGTTTTCCCAAAAAATCTCCCGACAAACGTTGGTGAATCTATAAAAATTATAGATTATAAACGTTGGTGAATCCATACAAATTATACATTAAAATAACTCTAAAATGTTAAACTGCGATACCCTGGAATTAGAATTTTAATATAGGCCTTTAAAATTTTTTAATCCTTCAAAAATTAATTAAAAAATTTTAAAGGCCTAAATTAAAATTCTAATTCCAGGGTACCGTAGTTCAACATTTTAGAGTTATTTTAATGTATAATTTGTATAGATTCACCAACGTTTGTAGTGAGAGTTTTGACAACTTTTTGTCATTTTTTGTCATGTCTGTTTTTTGACAAAAAAAATGACAACTTTTTAAATTTCCTATGTTTAATACATGAAATCCCAACTTTGAAGTGAAATTACTCGACAACCGTAAGAGCTGTGACACCGTGAAAATCAGCGAGATCGGAGAAAGTCGAAAAAATGGCCCAAAAATGGGCCCCCCTTAAGGCGGGTAATAGTAAATGACTACCTCGTAGATGGACATGAAGATGCTGAGACTGAAATAGAGGCTTACAATGAAGTCCGATCAAGTATCCGAGTTGAAGTCATTAGGAAAATTTACTTTCATATCCAACGTTGTAAGGGGTCCCTCGATGATCCAATAATTGATGAAATTCTGACCAACCAAATAGAGTATGAAGCAAAGTATTCCACAGCAGAAGCCCTCCAACGTGTCAAAGAAAACTCTAAGTTGAGGACAGTGGTACTATCTGAGAAGACGGGTGACCAATTTAACGAACAGGAGCAGGATGAGAACCAAAGTGCAAATTAAAAAATTGTAATTAATGGGAGTATGTTCAGAGTAGGCTCTGCTTATACACAGTGTTAACTCGGAGCTGGTCTGGAGTGACTCAGGGATGAAAATTTAGGATAGGTAGAAGATTAGGCCACGGCATGGAAAGTAAAGACAAAACTTTAGAAAATAGTGGGGAAAGTACGCTCGCAACAAGATTGGTTCTAAAAAAGAAGTGAAACAAAAACTTCGCTGGGTTGAATGAAACACAAAATTTTCATACTTTACAATACCAATTTATGCTCGTTTGTAGCTGCTCTAAACAATTGCTTGAAAAAACATAAAAATGATACAATAGAAAATTCAAGAACATTGCATGTGCCGGACTGGGTGACATTAGGATGGGTACGTAGCTACATAAGAAAGCAGGTAGATTGGATTAGGTATTGTCTATACATTAGGTTTGATTAGGTGGCAATACGGTAAAGTGCGGGCGCCGGCTCTCAAGCCCCTCGGAAGAAGGCAGAGGGACGGATAAATGGAATTCGGAGAAGTGCTTTTAAGACTAGGAGTACTAGTGATACCGGGAGCATAAGGAGGCTTTACTAGGGGTAGTATGGGCTCAGGGGGTGCTAGGAATACTTGGGGTACTAGGTGTACTTGGGGTACTAGGAACACTAGGGTACAGGGCGTACAGCCGGTACTAGGAGTACAAGGAGTATTGGGGGTGCAGTGGTAGTGTGGTACTATGAATACTAGGGGTGCAGGCGTCAGGGGGTGTTGGTAGTACTGGGAGTACAGGCTGTAGTAGGAATAGCATGGACTCAGAGGGGTGCTAGGAATACTAGGGGTACGAGGGATTCCGGGCGTACTAGGAGTACTAGGGGTAATAGGAGTACTTTGAGTAGTAGGGGTACAGGGGGTACTAGGTGGTGACGTTCTTACAAGGATTACAGGCAGTATGAGGTTAGTTTCAATCCTGGAATAGTGCTTGAAATGTCCTTCCTATACTACTGGTCATATCAAGAGTTCATAATAACTAAGAATTTGACAAGCTTTAGTTATTATTCTTGCGACATTATAAGTTTCAATACCGGATTGGGACTCGAAATGGCCCTCCTCTATAACTATTACGTGTGTGACTCTCTTAGTGACACTCTTAGTTAGTGACACTCTTAGTTACTAAGTTGGGGACATCATCTGCACGATAACGGCCCACCCCCCCCACAAATGAGTACCTAGTACACATTTGTGTACCATCACTCGCTTGTATGTTTACGTGTTGAAGCTCGAAAGTGGCCAGCTGCTGATAGAACGTTTTTGGCTTCAACACATAAAGATACAAGCGAGTGATGGTACACAAATGTGTACTAGGTACCCATTTGTGGGGGGGTCACTGGGATCTAATTTGTGGGGGGGGTGGGCCGTTATCGTGCAGATGATGTCCCCAACTTAGTAACTAAGAGTGTGACGCTTGTCACACTCTTAGTTATTATGCATACTCTTGCTATTACCAAATACTTTAAATTCGCATTACAGCATATTTAGAGAATGATGTAAATATCAACTAATAATGTTTATCTTAGCAACCGGTAACTGAGTTAAAGTGGACCATGTGGTCACAAAGTTCAAGAGGTCCCTTTTGCAATTATTAGGTGTGTCTTTGAATGGGTTTAAATCAAATTGGTTTACTGCTGGTTTCTGCTGTACTTCCTACATTCTCATTGATTCCAAACATTTTTCTGTTTTTCGATATGTGAAATACCTTTCGTAAAATGTAGCAGGGGCATGCACTAACAGTTTTGTAATGTTGATTCGAATGTTTGCACAGTCGCGGAAAAATTATGAGTTACTGAATTTTCAAAAGTGGTAACTTTGGATGGATTTTGTAAGTCAGAAGTCAAAAATGCTGTCTGCGATGAGTCTTCATTCCGAAATCATGTGTAATGAACTGGCTGACCTGGAATTTTCTTTCAGATTCAAAACGATTGATTTGATATGATTTGATAGTAAACTGCGTTGGCTTACTCTACTTACTTAGGCCAGACGAGTTCTAGTTACACAGAAGGTCAGCGCGTCTGTCTGGTTAGACAAACTTATGTACCAGACTCCCGAAAGGCAGTTTGCCAAAATCGGGAATCTCTACAGCCAACCTGAATAGGGGTACTGCTGTGAGTTCGTTTAGTTGGCAACTAACAGAGAACGGCGAGAGGGGTCGATTCTCGCTCTATTCGTTCACTACCGAAATCAAATAGAGGGCCTTGACACGCAGATCGAAGGCACAAACTCAAGTCTTCTCTTCTGTGAGAGGTTCTAGTCAGATCTCTAGTGAGATCTGAGAAAACTTACTGTTTGTTTGTAAGATCACACCCGGATCTGTAGGTCACTGGTCCACAATCTTAGGTAAACACTGCACTCTGTTTAATATGCTTATGACAATTACTGACAAACTGAGTACTAGATATAATAGTGGTTATAATAATATTAAATATACTGTATAATAATAATGGGGTACCAAATACAAGTATACTGACAATTACTATTAACGGTCAATATACCAGAGTTGCCAGACTCTCTCTATAGGGTGGATTTGGAATAATTTTAGGTTATACACGTTCAGCAAAGGACTAGACTCTTCTTCAGGTTACTGTTATATCTCTACTTCTGCTATAATTCGACTCTAAGACCTAACACAGTTCAACTACTGGTGTCCTATATGCTTTACGTGTGTGTTATGCTAGTGCACTCTCTTTATCTGTCCTTTACAGTACCAAAGGACCAAAACCAATATTAATAATGATGATAGTAATAACAAGAGTACATAATAAAGAGTATGAAACTCTTACACTAGCATGTACAAATCATGCTAGGTATGCTCGGTTCATTAACTCGGGACCCCCCCCCCGTAACTTCCGGGGGGGGGGGTCCCACTTTGCACTAATTACACGCTTTCATATAAGCGTTTGTCTGCTCGCTGATTGGCCCACTAGCCTAAGACTTACTGTAGGTAATTTATTAGTTAGTTTAAATAATTAATTATAACTTTAATTAGTTTAGTACAATCAAAAAACTAATTCGACAACTTTATAGCATTTTTTCTGCTCTTTCCAATGATATAAAAATTGTTGCACAATACAAAAATTCGCAGGAATGTAATGTGCAACAATTTTTATATCATTGGAAAGAGCAGAAAAAATGCTACAAAGTTGTCGAATTAGTTTTTTGATTGTACTAAACTAATTAAAGTTATAATTAATTATTTAAACTAACTAATCAATTACCTACAGTAAGTCTTATGGTGATTTCATAGTCCCAGTCGCCTCTAGACGCGCGTAGACGCACGTCGACGTGCGTAGACGCGCGTCGAAGCGCGTCAACGCATTACACTACCATGTCACATTTGGAGGCGTCGACGCGCGTCGACGCGCGTTGACGCACGTCGACGCGCGTGACGCCTCCAAACGTGACATCACGTCATGGTGCTATGCTAGCAGTGGGAGCGTCGTCGCGCTTCGCCCCGCGTTGCCGTGCGTCAACGCGCGTCAACTCGCCCATTTGTAGCATGCTAGTTCACGCGCATCGACGCACGTCGACGCGCGTCGATGCGCGCAAAATAATATTGACGTTTGTAGACGCGCGTACACCTGCGTTCGCGACTATGAAGGCACCTTTAGGCTAGTGGGCCAATCAGCGAGCAGACACACGCTTATATGAAAGCGTGTAATTAGTGCAAAGTGGGACCACCCCTCCCGGAAGTTACGGGGGGGTCCCGAGTTAATGAACCGAGCATACCTAGCATGATTTGTACATGCTAGTGTAAGAGTTTCATACTCTTATATTATGTACTCTTGGTAATAATAATAATAATAATAATTAATAGTAATACAATTAGGGGTGGGCTCGGACTTTGGGTGAGCTCCCAGTTGCTGCAATATAGTCACAAGGACTCCACAGCCCACTATAGAGATAGCTTTCGGAGAGGTTCCTGCAGATCAACTCCAGTTCAAGAGGATCAGACAATACAAGGTTAGGAGTAGGGGGAATGTACCGGGAGATAATCGGTTAAAAGTTAAACAGTAAAATTAAAGTTCAATATTAATTTAGATTGATCTTCTGTTGTTTCTTCTCCACAAATAGCTTCTTAAATTCAGCTAGTAACTGGACTTTTAAAGCAGAGCAATGGGGATCTCCACCCCCAATAGAGTAATAATAGCGGAAAACCACATTTTCAGTTAAACGAACAGTGAGATAAGATTGCGAGGTTCGAGATTACAAAGTTCGAGAATCCGGAGTAAACTTTCAGTTTACTGACAATTTTTCATAGTTTTGCCGTTGGTTTTAAACACCACAAATGATTCCGATGCCGGTACGAATTGTCTCTGCCTTAAAGATTCCGTTACACTCCAAAATCAACTAGAGTACCTACAGCTGTATACTGATTCCCAAATGTCCTGAATTGACTGAGCTCTTCCGGCTCCAAAAAATCCCAATAATCTGAATCCGAACTGAATTGACCACTAATATCGATCAGAGGCAGACTGACTTCTTCAGGCGAGATCTCCGTGAACTCCGCACCTGAATCAAATGGGTTAAAACCCATTAGTTACACAGTTATGGTGCGGGAATCGAACCCAGCAACCATTATTAACTCTTTTGGCTTTCAGATCTTAAGCATGAACTTGTCATCTTGAAATTGTTGAAACGTTTAAAACTCGTTAATTTTAGTGTGAATTTTGAAGGCTTTTATGTTATCTCTGACTGTAAAGACCAGGTTTGCAGAATGTAATATTTCGAGCAATTTCCTGCACTATTGTGCAGGAAATTGCGACTAAACACGTCTCTGTAACATATATTCTGCTATTGTACTGTCCAGAATTACCACAACTGAGTTCAAGTAATTCTGGACCTCTGATCACAAGCAAGAGCTCAATATTTAAATCAATTTGATGGTTACGTCCATGATTTAGCTATTGCACAGAAATGACACCATAAATGTAGTTTTGGTTAGTTTAGGACGATTTCTGGTCCCAAACTGCAGGAAATACCCATTTCCTGCATAGATTGATCCAAAATTGTAATTTCGACATTAAACTATAAACTAGTGCATAAAACGTCACTTTTATTGCGATTGGAAGACAGTTTGGTACATATTAATTATTAACCGTACGTAACTAATAATTGTATATCCTATTTCTGGGTTACTCTGTTCAAGTCAAACGCCATGTGTGCAGTAATTGATTTATTTCTATTTTTATTGGTTTATAGCCTATTTTTGTGGCCTGAACCCGACGGATGCTAAGATGTCGAACGCAATTCCGTCCCAGTGAACGAAGTTAAGAAACATAGCACTGACAAGCATAAAGCTCACAATATTGCTTATTTCAAACAGGAACAGCAGTAACCGCAGATTTTTAGGCGGAAATCGTGATAATTAAAGTAATCAATACAGTATTTTTACCTAACACTGACTTCTTACGTAGACCTAGGTAAATTTAATAAAGAACGCAGGAGATTTGGATTTCAGTCAAAATAATGCCAGCATTGTACAATTCGAATTAAACACAGCGTCTTTTTGTTGCGATTCGTCCGCCCTATCACGTAAAGTTACCTGTGCGGACGAATCGAGGACTTCCTGAGGATTATCTGATGGTTATGACCTAATCCGGGGTCCCCTTGACCCTAGGCCTAGATTCACTACCTCATTTGCATATTTTCACTCATACTTCAATTATGCAGTTTATGACCACATTCCAACGTACATTCTATCCGATTGGACTCACACACCACTAACTAAATCTAACTTCCAATTATGCAATTTCCCGTTTATTATCTGATTCTTAGGTAGTTATTTTGTAATGCCCGTAACACCACGGGTACTGGAACAGAAAACACATATACACACAAACACGTATACTCTTTTACCTCCGATTGCTTCATTCAACATACAACCATTTATTTATTACAAACTTAGCTAAAGACGCACATTCATCAGTTACACATATACTTTTACGTAACATTCATACCGTGCCACTGCTGACACGCTCACGTAGCATTTATACAACACTCACACTGTGCCACTGCTGGCACACTTATGCAACATTCATACAACATTCACACTGTGCCATTGCTGGCACACTTATACGACATTCGTACAACATTCACACTGTGCCACTACTGGCACACTTATACAACATTCATACAACATTCATACCTACGTACTGTATTGCTAATATCTGGGTGACTGCTAATCAGATCCACCCTTATCCTGCCTAATATCTTAATCTCAGTTACACACGCACACAAGATAAACGTTCACACACACTTTCACGCACTCTAACTTAACTAATACATCTTAATGTCTGAAACAAAACATAATTATTAGACATGATCACAATTATTAATCACATTAAACAATCCTAACTACAAGTCTACTCTAATTTTAGGTACTACCCTAAACTACTGGTTTATGCACATCTTTGTAAGTTTTCTCGTTGGTGTTGCTGTTTTACTTGACTTAAACTTTGGAAACTTTGAAACTTGGTAACTCGAATTTAGGAAAACATCGCGTTTTCCTCGCTTGAAACAAAGTTTAACCGAAACTTGTGAAAGCCCGAGTGAATAATAATTGCTAAGCAATTATTATTAAACAAAACTATAAGATGTATTATTTTTAATTTACTGAATAGTGGAAGCCGGCCATTCCTCCCCAAAAACTCGGAATTATTAATTAACAAAATAGTGTAAAGACTCAAGGTTTTTGGATTTGATTTAAAACAACCTATATTTTAGATACCTAATAATTTCAAAGCCGACCTAACGCTGAAAATAAAGACAATCATATGAACAGTGATTTTTAAATCGTTAGCGCCTTCGTTACAGAATATGGCCGGCAACACCTAGTTGCCGGCTGTGTGGTGAAAGGATCCCTATAACTAGCTTAATAAAATTAGGGTCGTAATTAAGGGACCCTCTATCTCAGGCTCAAAATGTGAGGTCCCCGCTCAAAGTCCCGTTATCTTATCAAAACCCCATGGCCACGAGGGCCCTCTTTACCATAGAAATTGGCCTCTAGGGCCGTGGCTTGGAATGATAAAAAAATTGGCCAATTGGCCGCATAAAAAAGAAAAAGGGGCCCGAAGGCCAAAACATCACATATTATAAAAATAGGCCCGAAGGCCGACAATGCAAAATCCCTAATTTTTAGCCTAGGCAGTGCATCCGAGCCGGGTATAGAAGACCCAAATGGCTCCTCAAGTTGAGTGTGTTCGCGGATCAATTACTCAATACCTTTTCTGGCCCGAAGGCCAGAAAAGTTCCCTAAGTTTTTCCTAGAAATTGGGGAGAGCGCGCAATCCCAGGTGCTGCAAACCACAGCCCACTATAGGGATGCGCGCTAGAGAGGGAGGTTTTGGCCGACCGCTCTCGGTCGGCCCTCAGCGAACACTAATGAGGGTTTTAGAATTCGCCACTGAGCTGACAGCTCTCTGACAGCTCAGTGACAGCTCGGAGACGGGGACTTCTCTTTGATTTTAGGTGGAAGCTTCTAGAAGTTTCTAGAAACTTCTAGAAGCTTCCTATCTTTTTCACATGAAGATCCAGGCTCTTTTTGGGCCTGGTGGTCAGTTGGGGTGAAGATTAACGATAATGGCGAAATATTGCCCCCAACTGACCACTTTTCTGATTAATTTCTGGGTCCGAAACTTTCTGAAATTTTATGAAATTTTGGTTAACATGTAAATGCAACCAAAGGGGGAAGTTTCGGATTCAATTTTCAACTTTCATGGATTCAACTGAGATGGGGCTCAAAAATCAGGCCAATTTCGGCCGATTATGGGAAAAATACTTTTAAGTGCCATCTTTGGGCACAACTTATACGTCCATTTCTAATTTTATAATTTTCTTTGGCTTCTCTTGTCCTGGGCCCCTACTTTGAAATTTTGGGTGAACTTTTGGCCGCAAACAAGAGAAGCCAACACAGCAACCTTAGCAACAATTGCACCCTATTGCTAGAAACTCAGTGTCCTCGCTTGACCGAGGAAGTAGGGAGCAATTGCCTAAAAATGTGCATAAAAATTCGTACGTAATTTTCTAAGTAAAACTAACTACAATTCTTATCTCTACGTATGTTATTACCTATTCTTAGCGATTTTCGTTAATTTTAAATTATCAGGGAGGAGGCTAAACCCCCTCCAGACCTACCTATGTACACAAAAGTGTGCACTAACTTTCTTTCTGGAGAGGCAATTCTTTCCTAGCCTCTTGGCCCAAACTAAAGTTCAAGTGAGGACAAGCCTCACGTAGAAAGAATGAATGGACGTAGTAGTACTCCCACTACTACGTAGTCTGGAAAGCAGACAGCTTCCCAAACAATGAGAAAGGGAGGTCCCAAAGTTAACACAAAGGTGGGTGGGGACCAAATTTTGAGGTAAACCTTTTAAAGAGGTAAGATTACGAAATTAGAAGTAATCTTACTAAAACATTTTCGTTAATAACTCACTCTTTTTGGGGAGTTAAAAGATGGGGATTGCATTTTTGGAATCAGGAGAAAATTGCCTTTCCAATGAACCTAAGTTGTTTTCTAACCAAAAATTATTAAAATTAATTAATTAAGACCCAAATACTACTAATTAATGAATATAAATCCTAACTAACAGATAACACGTCCATTTTACATTATATAACTACTTAAATGCCTATTTTAAACCTACCTAAGTGACTATCTTCCAATATTTGGGCACTTTATGGCCTTGAAACTGCACTTTAGAGAATTTCTACGATCGTAAACACAAACTTGCGCGATTCTTTTCTGCAATTAGAACTAAAATTGGTTTGGCACGGATTTCTTAACCACCATGGCTGCCAATATTACTGAAAAGGTCCCATCCCGGACCAATTCCAGATCCAAGAAGAGTACCCACTCTTCAGCCAGATCTCCTGCCAATTCGCTCTGATTAATGGATTCTTTGATTTAGATATTAGTTTTATGTGTGCGTTCTGTTATTCTTGGTGTTCTAGATGGTGAGATATCCCTATTAAGCAATTAAATGAGTCTACTTCTATTATTAATTCAACCTTTGGAGTAAAGACCGGGACGTTAATTGTAGGTTTCTGTCTGGCAACTCTAATATTTTCTATCAAATACAAAATATCTATACAAATATGAACTTGGACATTCGATTCTGGCAAACATGATGACACATAATAATTGCAATGATCTTCTATTTAACAGGATTTTGCTCGTTCTTTCAGCCAATTAACTGATTAACCCATCTCAACCAATTTTGACCGTTAATGAAAGTCTTTTCATTACACATGTTATTAAAGTTGGACTTCATTTTGAATTAAGTCACACGTTAAATTGGAGAACTTATAGAAATTGATTTCGAGTTGAAGCTGCATGAACACTCTATATTTCTATCTTGTTAACCCGAAAGTAAAGCCCCAAGTTTGTTTTATCAATTGGTGTTGGGATTATCCTCTATGTGTTTTTCGGATAACTGGCACCACTCGGTCACATCACTTCACTGGTCAATCCACAGGCAACTCAATACACAAATTTCAAGGAGTCCACGTTAATTGCTAGTGCTTTAAATAGATTAGTATATTTACTTTGCTTAATCCTTTGTCTTAATGTATTTGCAACCTTCAGCGTTTCCTGGTTTAGGGTGGACAGCAGCTATTTGATTGGCTTGTCTTTTTTTACTTAAACAATGTATATATATCTTACACTTTCTTGCGCTATCAAGAACAGGATAGACTTTCGTTACCTCTAGAATAAATTACGTCAATGATCGACCTGAGGAATTTTGTTGTTGTCAGGCTGAATTGGTACCTACCGTTATCTGTTTTTATTTGAAAGTACGTGTGAGTGCTACTGTAAGATTGAGCTAAGTTCAGTCATGTATCTTGTTAGATTGAATAAAGAGAAATCAGACTTTCCTCGCAAATATCAGTGCCTTGCCTGGCTATTGAAACATTTCTACGATTTCAGCTTCATTATTAATTCTCTACCGTGAGAAAGTTGGAATCTTCGAGAGACGACATAAACTTATTATTCCAAGACTAGTAATCCCAGATAATCCTGAGATAATCACAGCTGTTATCGCGAAAAATATTTTGGACAAAACTCGCGCAAGGCTGACTAAATGTTACCTAAGGTTCATTAAGATTATTGCTGGATTTGAGACAATTAAATTCAGTTCCTTTTGTACTATGAGACTATGACGCAAGATACATTTTCTGCTTAGCTTATGATAGTCGAGTATGCCATTAGAAAACGTAGACTTTAACGTTGAATCGAACTCGTTTGAGAATTGTTGACTAAAGTTCTGAACTGATAACTACATGCTTATAAAGAGGTAAGAGGCTTTCGTTCACACCGATTTTAACTTTCAAAAGAGCATAACTTCCGTTGTTACTGAGCAACGTTTACTGAACAGGGTGTTTTTGAACTTTTGGTCTCTTGAATCGTCATCCTTATCCCGTTTGAATCTTCGCCTGTCTCCGTGTTTCTATGTCAGGATTACCTTCTCGTCCTAATAAAACATTTTAGGTAAAGTATGGTGTTATCTTAGCTGTATACGTAAATATAGTTATGTACATCTATATATACAATAATATATGCTAGATGTTCCATATTTTTCTGCATTAGCAATCAATGCTTGCAAAATTAAGTACAATCTACCTTGGCGCCATCTACAGAGGTAACAACAAAATTTAGAAGGAAATCCATTTGGGATGAATGAATGGGAAGACTTAATTTCAATATATCTTTGGGATCCCCGTGTTAAACAACCTGGCAAAGTGAGTTTCATGTCCCCTTCTGCAACTTCTAGCCAGACTCTTTATAGGTAGATAGTTGGGGTTTTCCCATTAAAGTCTGACCAAAAATGTAGAAAGCGAAATTGCTTTCTCTATATCTCAAGAGCGCCTCAAGATAGCTACTATAAAGTAGATATTTTCTGAACCGGAAGAATGAAATCTTTCTTTTCGTGAAAAAACTTTTGAAATTCTTTCCCGTGCGATTTCAAAGGGTGCCGCTTTTATATGTGCAGAAAGATTAGTACATGCTACTGCCTCAATCTTTTCAGAGAAATTTTCCCTTTATCTGAAAGTCCTTAACACCAAATTTCAAATTTTGGGGTTCAAAATTGCGTAGTTATTCCATTTTTTGGATTTTCAAAATCCTTTTGATCTTTGCCGCTTTTTTGACTTTGACTGGATATTACTCGCAACTCGCTCAATGAAAAATTTTTCGATTAGACTTTCAGGACCGCGCCATCTTTGAATTATGAAAAAAATTTTGAAAAATTATTGCGGACGCAATGCAAGTCGTAGCCACTTTATATGGTTGGATGCAGCTCAGACTGAGCTTTGTAGAGATAGTATGTAAATCATTCATTTATGTATTGTCACTTTGTTGTTACACACCTAATACTTTTTCGGCCTTAGCTACTGCTTGGCTTTAGCTATCGTCATCATTCTATTTGTTGGTCGGGGAGGTGTTGTTAGGTGGGGTGTAACTATTGGGTAGGTGATCAAACTTGGGGGCGTGGTTTGTGCGTGTCAACTGCTGGTTGGGGGTGGGTTTTCTAAGCCCCGCCTACTTTGGGGGTCTCCCTTGAAAACTCCCCAACACATCAGTTGTGTTAGTTTCTTTCCCAACTCCAGTCGGTATAATCGCTCGTCGGTCGCCCGATTAACATCTCTCTCGTTTGGGTCAACGCTCCGGTGTTTCCTCAACACCTACGCTGTCTCTCCCTGGGGTGTACACTGTGCCGGGTTCATTCAACCCTAAGGTTTGTTTGTATTGTTGTGTGTGTGTATTGTTTGTCTGGGATTGACTGTCTGTCAGGGCTTACGCCCACTGTATGTACGTACGTTTATTAAATCATTTATATAACGGCCTTGTTATTTTGGTAGGTTAGGGTTAGTTGTTAGACTAGGCAGGTAGGATTATTATCTGTATTTGTATAACTTTATAGTTTGGCGAGGCTTCCCCGTCCTGGTTCCTGACGGCCAGGTCCGTTATCTATTGAGCAACAGATCCTCCGACAATTACTTGTCGGGTAGCCAATTGGAGAATCACATTTGCGCTACAGCTTTATGACTATGCTATTTTTACTAACCTTTGCTAGAATCGCTATGCCGAAATTTTTGGTCAAAAAGTGGTATTTTTCGAAAAAAATCTACTTTCAAATTTAGAAATATCACATACATCAGGCCAGGCGGTCCTGAAAATTTGATCGAAAAATATTTTCATTGTGCGAGCCATGAGTAGTAACCAGTCAAAGTCGGAAAAGCGCAAGATCAAATAATTTTGAAAATCAAAAAATAGAATAACTCACGCAATTTTCAACCAAGAAAGTTGAAATTTGGTGTTTAGGCAATTTCTTTCAGGCTTTCAGGCTGGCTTTCAGACAATTGGAAAATTGTCCTAAAAATCGTGCTAGTAGCATTTACCAATCTTTCTGGACATATAAAAGCGGCACCCTTTGAAATCGCAAGGGAAATGTCAAAAATACTTTTAGACGAAAAGAAGGATCTCATCCTTCCGATTCAGAAAATATATACTTTATGGCAGCATCTTGAAGCGCTTTTGAGATATAAAGGAAACAATTTCGCTTTCTACATTTTTGGGCAGACTTTAGAAATTGGGAATTTAAAGTTGGCGCAATAGTGCTCTACGAGTGCGCATAAGCACCACAGGGTTTTCAAATTTTATACATTCATATTTAATAATTTCATTTCATTTGCGCTACATGCTCTTACATTACTGTCTAACAGCGCAAAGAACTCATTTAAATAATCGATAATCGAGTATAAAAGGACAACGTTATCTCCGTTATCTCTTACAATTGTCTTTGACAAAGTTAATTCAGTAACATAATAGTTATATCAAAAAATGGACGTGGCATAAAATAGGCACTACAAAAGCCCTTTTAATCATTACGGTGATTGCATTCATTTCCCCTAAGTTTACACCAACTTAACAAATTGCCATAACGTTGACATCAACTAACCTGTACTTCGAAAGAGACCCTTGAACGGTATATCAAATAAAAAAGAGTGTTTTAGAATCAAGAGTAATCAAAATTTAAGCGTTCAAAAGTTAAGTTTAAAATTTAAGTTCAAAAGCTCATGTTAAACTCAAACAGTAATTAGTTTACCTACTACCACAATAGCATTGCTAATACCATTATCAAATGAAATGAAAATCCATCTTGGGAGAAATCTATTAACATTAAAAGTAGCAGGTCCAAGTAGCATTTAAATGTAGAAAATTAGCTGCTGGAGAATATATATCTAGCTTGGAGGAAAACCTACCATGTGACTTCGGCAACTAGACTTAGTCTGTATCGGCCAATTAATTTTGCAAATTTTTGTTCTGTATGAGGTCCCATGAAACGGAATGTGTCCGACTATTTTAATTTGTTTTGTTTCAGTGAATAATCATACTAATCTGACAAATGATTCTGTTTTTGGTATTGATTATTTTGAGTGGTTCAAGAACTGGAGACTGCGAAGTCAATTGCAGATACAAGGAACATTTTGACAATGTGGCCAAGGTTGCGCCATTTGAACCAGGCAATGATAGCATAAAATGGTAAGCTAGTTTTAGTTTTTTAAAAACCACTTTTTCTAAAAACGTTTTTAGCCACTTGTAGTGAAAAGTAAAAGTAAAAAGTGAAAAGTAAAAAGTGCACTTGTGCGTTGAAAAGTTGTACACATTGCGTTCGTATTCGGTCTTCCGATCTTTCTACTGAAGCACCTGTGGCTCAGTTGGTTAGAACGTCTGCGCGTTAAGCAGAAGGCGCGGGTTCGAACCCCGCCAGGTGCCCTAATTTTTTGGGTGCCTGATGGTGTACAACTTTCATTTCTTTAATTTTACAATGTATGTAAACCTATTATGGAACTCAGTTTTACTTAACTCCATGCCTACTTATTCATATACATTGTCGCTGGAGTACGCTAAAAACTTCTTTTAACTATTAACTTGAAATTTCTGCTTTTTGCAGGAATGAATTCTTATTGCCAAAACAAGTCCGCACAGAGTTAGAAGTTTGTGGCATAGTTTTGCTGCAATATGAATCTTTCATGTATGTTCCCGACTATCTCCATAATCATCTACCTGGAGCGACAAGAGACAATTTCACTGGCTGTGAAATTGTGGATTTAAGCATACGCTGGTGTGACTTGATGAAATACGAATTCAGCAGTTTTTACAAAGTTGTTGATATGCAACTTGGCGTTGCATTTCCCATACTGGGACTGATTGGTTGCCCCCTAACTTTGTGGATACTTTATGATCCAGAATTCCGATTCAGTGTAAGTTCGTTGTATCATGCTGCTGTCATAGTTTGTGACACTCTTGGAATGATGCCAATTTTACTGACAGGCGTTCATCATCACGTATTGGAGCTGAAATATGTGACTTACTTCTATAACTGGATCTATTTGATGCGTTGGCATATATCGCAAATGTTTACCACAATAAGTACCATTTTGGTTCTGGTAACTTCAGTTCAAAGGGTTTTGGCTTTGTGGGCTCCTACTGTTTATCCAAAAGTTGATAAAAGATGGGTTTTCTATGCTTCTTTGGTTTTCAGCGCCAGTCTGGCGGTGTTTATGCGAATGCCATCTATTATGTTTGATCGAGATTACTTTTACAGGGAGGAAATAGGAGAATACAGATTAAAACCATCAAAATTCATGTACTCAGCCTTTTCCAATTTTTTGTTAATGTCACACGTTGTTGTTTTCGTGTTTTGCGGTATAGCACTTCTATTAACAAATATTCTTGTGGTTGCTGGAATGATTAAGGCTAAAAGAATGGTAAAACGATCAAACGCTGATAGCGAAGACAAGCAGAAAAAGCTTATCAGTATGTCTGTTTTGTTACTATCAATAAGTGGTCCTTGGCTATTGTTTGTATTTTTCAATTTCATCTATCAATATTTGGAAACATTTGAAAAGAAAAGGCGTTTGATTCGATATGAAATGCTTTGGTTTTTTGAAACTATGAGATACCCAGGCATCTATGCAGCTGGGGAAAGTGAGCATTTCCAGATGCAAATGAGATTCATCGCCCAAAGTTTGTATATTTTCAATCATTCCAGTAATTTTTACTTATATATGGGATTTCATAGTAGATTCCGGGGAACATTTTTGAAAAAGTTCGGCCTGAAACTGGCAAAAGTTGATCAAACCACCAACATCAAAAATAGTAGCTTTTACTTGAACACAAAAATCACACACAAGTAATCCTAAGAAAGTACTTTGAGCATAACGCTGACAAAAGTGTGTAACGAGGCGAAGTGGTAACAGGGGAAGCGTTTCTGTTAGCAAGAGTTTATTATATACGACATAAACCTCACTTAAGGGGGCGCTTCCATTACCGGGACCGGCTCGCCTGCATTCAATTCTCAACCAATCTCTTTCAAATTTTCAGCAACGATAGTTGGTGTTAAGTACTAGTAATTTGCTGAGTTTGAAAAATTTATTGCTTGGCTTGCAACTTACACAAGAGGGATAAGTTTAGATTTTCAAAATGGTGTCACTCATTAACGGCTAAATAAAAGTAGCTAAAATTTTGCACAAATCTATAAACGGACCTAATGCAGGGGCACTTTTTTCATTTTTTTGATTTGTGCAATTTTGAGTATTTTATAAATGTTCAAAAACTTTAGAAGTCGATATCTCATGGAATTTAAGGTTTAAACAAAAAATGAAAAAAGTGCCCCTGCGTACCTCTTTAATAAACGCACATGCAAAATTTGAGCAACTTTGGTCGAAGCATTTATGAGAAAGTTAAATTGGAAAATTTCGCACTAATTGCTTTTGTTTTGCACATATATTATGATTTTAATAAGTTTCATAGTGCATTTTATAAAATAATAAACATATCCAACACAAAAGCATCATGAAATATCCTTTAGAATTCATTTTCGAACTGTTAGTTTTTACTTTGCTAAACGAAATGAGAATGGTCAACGTAAATTTGCCAATTATTCAACCGCCTGTAGTGTTTGATAGAAACCACGTGCAGAAGTGATATGCACATCGTTGTAAAGCTCTTTTTATGCTCTTTCACATAGTGCATTCGAATTAATCGTTTGGGGCTTTAATAAAATTTCGATTTTTTAAGCCATAATGGTAGCTAGCCAAGCAGATGGTCTCAGTTACTGAAATTTTGTCAAAACATGCCCCGCCAACCAAAGTAACTTCAGTTGGGATTTCTTTAAAATTGAGCAATCGGTCCAAATCTTACATCAATAATCCCGATAATGGAAGCGCCCCCTTAAGAGGAAAGCACTTATAGTGGAGCAGTAAGTAGTGATAATTTAACGGCAACAACCTCACGTAAGAGGAACCCAGACAGTACAAAACCTCACTTAAGGTGCTGGTATCGCTTTGTGTAAATTTGACCCTGTAGGCTTTATTTAATTCGTTATGAAAGTGGATGAAACTTTCCAAATGTACTGTTTTGGTGCTCTTTAACATTCTGGGACCAGTCCCGCAGTTTTAGGTGCAAAGATAAGAAATTTTTGGTATTTGCCATTATTCTGCCAGTACATAGTCGAGACACCGGATTGGCTGGTATGGATGGAAAGAGAACACAATAATGTACATTTTTGCTTTTACAACTTTTGAGCTATCTCTTGTGGTTAAGTCAGTATATTATAAGCAAAAAACAATTTTTGGGGTCCAAAAATGGCCGTATTCGAGAAAATCAGTTTTTTCAAAATTACTGCCAAATCATACGGACAATTTTGGTTTATTTATAGTCGATCGATAGACAGTCTCATTGCACATTTCATCAATGCCTATTAGCCGGAGTTTGTTGCTTTAAGCTAGATATTTGGCCGAAAGACCATTTTGGCAAAACTGCAATTATTTTGTTTTGAACATCGATTTCTCAAAAACTACCCAATAGATTCGGGTGATTTTTCGCAGAATGAAAATTCGCACTATTGCGGAGGGACATTTTTCTTGGTTTGAGGTAGAACGCCTCCAGTTGCGAGAAAACGCAATGTACAGTTGCGAAATTTATTGTCATCGCACATTTGGTGGATTTTCTTGACCGTTAAGACCTGCTGAGCCAAATACAAAAAAATGTCCCTCGGCCCACGTGTCCTTTATAGGACAGCACAAGAACAAATTTTGGCTGATTCCACAGTTTTGAGAAATCTAAGTTCAAACATTTTTTGTCTATATTCACCCTGTCAGATGTCAGTATGTCCAAAAGTTTTACTATTTTTTCTCAAATTTTGCTAGTTTCGTACTCTCATGAGAATCTACAGATTATAAGCTTTAAAATTATGTATAAAGCTCTTTCCAACTCCCACAATTGCGAATGCTATAGCGTTTTAGAAATACCCAAAAAAGCACTGCACAAAAGGATACCAGCACCTTAAGAGGGGAGACAGATTAGCCGAATATAGCGCATTTGTATTTTTGAACATTATCAGCATGAAATCGTAGATTGAAAATAAATAAGAGCAGAGCTGCATAGACTAACTTTTGAAGGAGTAACAAGAGAGACTTTTAACGTTATTTTTAGGGCTTTTATATAGTACAGTTTGTGGGGGAGAAAAGTGGATTAAGAAAATATCGAAAAGGATGTAGACAGGAACTGGGGCATGACAAAAGTATAAGAAACTTTGGGTGTGGGGTGATACGAAAGGATGTAACACTGGAAATGTTAGATTAAAGTTGATTAATTGAGAACGTAAAAATTGGTTTAAAGTGGATGAAAGTAGAGTTGACAGACTAGTTTAAAATAGTAAAATTAGATGATTAATTAATTTAAATTTCGTTGCTACAAGTGAAATTGTCCTTTCCGGCTATGTTAAAATGAATTTTACGTCAAGTGACAGTTTTTAATTTATCGTCCGTCAAAAAGTGTCTACGAAGTAGTTTCCACTGGGAGCGTCTGTGACTTAGACTATAAAGACGAATTAATAAGAGCCAGTCAATCTTTCTTTACGGGGCGCTTCCATTACCGGAAACGTCTCTCATGCAGTCATTTCTCAATCGTTCAGGCAATGAGGTTGATCCTAAGTACTAGCACAGCCTAAGTACTCACTTGTGTCTATTGTTTGGCTTGCAACTTACACAAGAGAGATAAGCTGAAATTTTCAAAGTGGTATCATTCATTAACGGCTGAATAAAAGTAGAGCAAATTTTGCACAATCGCATAAATGAACCCGATGCAGGTGCACTTTTTCAGTTTTCTTATTTATGCTATTTTGAGTATTTTATAAATGTTTAAAAACTTTGGAGATTAACTGCAATATTTTGCGGAATTTTCGTTGTAAACAAAAATACAAAAAAGTCCCCCTGCGTTGTGCGTACCTCAATAAAAAACGTACATGTAAAATTTAAGAAAGTTCGGTTGAAGCATTTTTGAGAAAATTAATTTGGAAACTTCGCACAAATCGGTTCTGTTTATATTAAGTTGCATAGTGTATTTGATAAAATAATAAACAAAGCCAAGACGAAAGCATCCTGAAACATCCTTTAGAATTCATTTTCGAATGATTTGCTTTTACTTTTACATACGCGATAGGAATGATCATCGCAGATTTGCCATACATTCAACCGCCTGTAATTTTGCTAGAAGCCACGTACAGAAGAGACATGGACATCGTTGTAAAGCTCTTTTTGTGCTCTTTTACTTACTGCATTCGAATTTATCGTACGGAACTTAACAAAATATCGATTTTTTAAGCGATAATGGTAGCGAAAAAATCATTTGGTGTCAGCAGCCAAACTTTTGTCAGGATATAGCCTACCAACCATTGTAGCTTCACATAAAATTTGTATAAAATTGGAGAATCTTCGGAATCTTATATCCAAAATCTCGATACTAGAAGAGTCCCCTTAAATTGCTTTTCTTTGGAAGAAGAAAACATGATAAGGTTTAAGTGCTCTTTCTCTGGGCAGAAAAAATGGTGTACTGATAGCATTGTAAGCTTTTCGCATTCGCAAGCTTTTGAGACCTGCACGCTGGACCCTAGACCCTAGAACTCTAGACCAGCATTCTTACTGTTTATGTTCATTAAATTATCTATCGAATTGAGGAATAAAACTGCATTCGTTTGAAATTGTGATCTAGTGCAAACGAACGATTGATTTGCAATTGAATTGATGAGAGCAAGAGTTTAAGAGTAGAACAGGCGCCACACACTATGCAGTTCGAGCCAAAACTGCTATGTTCGCTATCGGCTTACCCCCTCACAAATTGACCCCTCTCACTTCGTCCCAATATGGGTACGGGATCCAAACGGGGGTATGCTCACTCGCTCTATGTTTATGTGCTTAAGTTCAAAAACACAAGCAGTCCATAAGTGTAGTTTGTGTGTGTTTCGAACGTTTGAACACAAACATAGCGGGCAAATTCACTTTGTTTACTAGGGTCCAATTTGGGCAGGGGTAAGCCGATAGCCAACAGAGCAATTTTTGCTCTGATAACAGAGAGCTTACCAGCTGTCACACTCTTATATTATGTACTCTTGATGAGACTAGCTATAAACAGGTTTCTGTGCTGGATATTATGTTGTCGTCAAATTGTTCAGTAGTGTACAGGCTATTGTCACAATTACTTCCTAAACTCGAAATTCTAAAAACGTGAATAACTGAGCTAAAATTTGGTATGGTATGTTTTTGACCATGCTGAGTTCCAATATCGCAACATTTTTCGCAAGGGAGAACCAAGGAGAACCGAAGCTTTTTTGTCTTCGATTTTGCTAGAAAGTAAAGTACGGGGGTTTTTTTGGGTTGCTGACCACGGAGACGAAGCCCGCTTCTTTGATTCAGCTTTCCGTTAAACCCGGTTCACAATGAAGTGCTTTGAGCTTTGTTTCCAGAAATGATGAAGATGATGATAAGAATTAAGAAACAAAGGATTCATGATAAGAAAGCACATTATCAAAAGCACAGGTCACGGAAGCAAGTTTGAAGGGCATTCAAAACTTTTGTTTTAAAAAAACGTTAACAGGATCAATTTATTGACATTTCAAAAAATATAACATAATATAATAATGACGATCATTAAAATAATTAAAACTAATTATTATAAATTCGCCAGATTAATTAAATTTTTGCATGAAATTTTTATTTATTTACGATAGCCAACTCATGACATACTTATGCTATCAAAAATTAAATTTTTAATTTTTGTCGTGTTTCACCCAAATAAGTTTTAATTTAACATTGGGATTACTGTAGTGCTCATGTTGTAACGTCCAGTATCAGTTTTCGACCAATCAGCATAGAGCAGGGCCCGTTTTGATTAGTAAGCGCAGAAAGCAGACTTCAAAATGTTTGACATTGTCAAACATTCCCAAAGCACAGCAAAAGAACAAAAGCACAAAGCACATAGGACAGAAAACCATCATCAACCGGGAAAGCACAAAGCACAAAGCACAAGGCGCACCATCGTGAACCGGGCTTTAGCATACTCTTGGCTCTTAAGCAAACAACTTTAGCTTATACCGATTTAACAAAAATTTGAATCAAACAAGCAATTGTTTTGCAAAAGGTTGAGTTTCAAAATAATATTTTATTGAAAGTATAAACCTGCTGCGCAGTCCAATTTTTCATAAGTATTAAACGTTTGCTTAGAAATTGCACAATATTGTGCAAAACATTGTACAGTTTTCAGTCCACATGTTAGTTTAATTTAGAATTTCACCTTTTGAACAATTCTATTCAATTCAATTCAGTTATATATTTATACAATTCAATTCAATACACTTCAGAAAGAGAATTGTTGCAGATACACTGCTATAAAGTTTTAATACGATAGGCGCAGAGTTGCTCTGTTCGAAGGCTTTATTTATTAGTCATCAGCAGTGGAATAAAAATTCCGGTTTCGAATTCTTCAAACAGATTCCAAACACAAATTCCACATATGCGTAATTACATGGACTAGAAGCAGAAGTATTTCAAAAGATAACATCACACAGAAATTATGCATTGCCTATCTTAAACCATTGCACACACGCATTTATGGCGAAATGCATGTCTTACAAACAAACTGTGTGCTCGAGTCTAGGCCGAGCAAATATATGAGACCTGCTGCGTTGAGGCGCAGCAGGAAAAACGTATTCTGCGGCCTAGAAACCTCTATATTTAAACATTCCAGCAAAATCGAAGTCAAAAAATTCCCTTGGTTCTCCCTGACAAATCGAAAAATGTTATTTCGCAAAATGGAAACAATTTCTGATTGTGGAAAACATACAAAATTTCAGCTCAATTGGTCAAGTTTTAGGAACTTTGAGTGGTGGGGGTGATCCAGATAAGACTCGATGCATAATAGTGTTCTGTAGTACAAATGATGTCATTTGCTTCTTGGTTGGAAGTAACTGCATTTTCACCAAAATTATTTAATTCAGTAATCACTGTGTTCTAAAGATTGTATTGTAGCCAAAAGATGTAGCCTGCATTGAATGTCCCCACGTGTAATCGTAACAGTTTATGAATCTTTTATATTTATATTTGATCAGTTTGGTGCATAAATAAACGAGCAGAAAAGGTGTTCAGTTCCATTGCCTATCAAATAAGTTTCTTTTCTCCGCATTTGGTAATTACTCAAAACTGAACCATCATTATCATCTCCTATGCTCTGAATCCTAACCCTTACGTATCAGTCAAATCCATAGTGATTCGCTAAGTTGCCTGAATTCAGTCCGCACAGTGGGACGCCTTTCTTCTCAGTGCTATCTGTATCGAAGAGCACAGCACCCTTTGTACTGCAGATATCTAGCACAGATTAAGGAATCATGAACTCGAAAAACACGAGGTTTTTGTAGCCTCTTTTGTAGCCTCAAATACCTAAGAATTTGCGCAAATTATGTTTTAGTTTTTTGCCTCTTTAAAATTTCAAGTGCACTGCTTCCCATTCCTGCAAATTTCTCAAAAATATATTTAACTACAGTACAACTGTTAAATTTGCGAAATGTTAAATGCTCTATCCTACTATCTGTAACTATGTCACCGGTATTTGTATTTATTTGTATTTGTTAGCCAGTTTCTTAAAGTAAAGGTCATGTTGTTGTTGTCTTCGGGCGTCCGACGATCTTCCCAGCACACACATCAGTAAAGGTCATGTCGTGGATTTTCTCTTATTGGGTCGTTTAGGGCTCTGTTTTATAGTTAGCAACTTCAGTAATCGCTTGTATCTTTTCTGATACTTTCCTCGCCTAGGCATCACACACCGAATACGAATCAGCAATTGCTTATTTCAGTATTCTTGTTACTAGGTATGAAAAATAGGTTAAAAGAAGTAAGAGATTGCTTGGTTCGTAATGAGTGTGTGATTTTGAAGCTAAGACATAAATACGAAGAGAATTGGATTTATTTCAAAGAAAATAGCATAAGACAATTTAACTTCAAATAATCAAAACTTGACCGTGTACAATTTTAAATTATGAATTACAATCAAAACACCCCAGTCCCTTTGACCAACCTGTAACCTTGAGCCTGAGCTTCAGCATCTTCAATTTCGAAATCCAATTTGGGTTCGGAAAAGTAACCGAAAATGACGAAAATTTCCTCCCTTAAATATTGTCATAACTAATTTGCATATTACAAAAATATCGAATTTCTAATTTGCATATTCGTTCCGAAGTTCAAACTTACAAACAAGGAAATTTCCACAAAATACCCCCTCTTTTGAAAGTGCGCGCCGTCGCCGCGGTTCACAGGATTAGTAGGATAAAATTAAAATTTGCCAACGTAGCTTACGTACTAGTATGATAAAACGCGTGTGAGAAACCTTCACAATACCATAAAACTACACTAGAGAACCTACCTAGAGACTGACACAGGCTAGGCGCCACTACAACACAGACGGGCCCACTACCGATCACCTGCCTGGATAAAGCAAAAATACACACAAAACACAATATATACCGGACAGAAAATGATGACCGCAACTTGGAAGCACCCTCACAAAAGAGAGGCTAAAGTTTTGAACAAAAAATAATCTTAAACTTCAGAACAATATTCCGGAACCTTCGACGAAGATTCCCAAACCTCAGGCAGAAAGTTTTTTCAACAACAAAACACACCAAGCTCAGAATCGACAAACCAAATAACAGGACTGGTAGCAAAACAAAACAAAAGAAGATAAAAATTTACGGTACAATGGCCTTGCCAAGGTAGCGAGCACCCACCCCAATGAAACCGCAACATCTGAAGCCTCCTAGGAAAAGAAGAATTTTAAAGAAAATTTTTACCCACGGCTCCCCCCACCCACACACAACCCTAAAACTAATCAACACACCCCCTACCACGATTAAGGATATCCGAAGACATATACACAGACTAAAGACAAAAGGGACAAGGGACTAGGATGAGCCCAACGCCGGGGAAGGGAATTTTGACAGCAGGAAACGCGCCACCCGCACACTCCGACGCATCCTGCGCGGACCACCCAACGTCACACACACCGGGCAGTAGCACCAAGCCATTGGTTGCAGACCAGCCACCATACCGCAAACCAACAACAAAAGTTCAGAAAACATTCTTCCGGCTGCCACACAAGCCACCAGAAAAGCCCACAGTAGACAAATGGCCAACGGCCGACAAAGTACTGATTGCCAGAATGTGACATAATACCCAGTCCCTCCTGTGCCCCCGGAGGGCCGCCCCCCCCCAACGGGGCTAGAGCCCTCCGGCCAGCGTGATACCATCCCGGGTCCAACAGAACCAACCAAACCAACCAAATCGAGTCAATGCCGACTCGCCACAACCGACAACCGAAACTTCCGGTGACCTTCTGATCCATCAAACCACCCTGGCGCAAATCTGGAGAGGCGCAGGCTGACCGGGAGGGTGGGAGGGAACTAGAACAAAGAGCAAA
>JASAND010018462.1:0-18561 GCA_030248195.1 Trissonchulus latispiculum
AAGATTATTATCACTTATCCACTTATGGGTCTATCACGATAACTACGGAACACTATTGTGCGGAATTAATAAAAGTAGCCGAAATTTTCGACTACATTAATAAATGTAGTCGAAATTTTCGGCTACATTTATTAATGTAGCCGAACAGTTCGACTACATTAACAAATGTAGTCGAAATTTTCGACTACTTTAATAAATGTAGCCGAAAATTTCGGCTACATTAATAAATGTAGTCGAAATGTTCGGCTACATTAATAAATGTAGCCGAAAATTTCGGCTACATTTATTAATGTAGTCGAACAGTTCGACTACATTAATAAATGTAGTCGAAAATTTCGGCTACATTTATTAAAGTAGTCGAAAATTTCGACTACATTTGTTAATCTTGAATTTGACAATTTGGCTAAACTAATCAATTCCGCAACAAATCTGATTAATGTTGTTTTTGTTGCAGGGAGTCTCTGAGTTTTGTTAAAGGACTGCTGTTTATTGCAGGAAATATTGGCCACTTTCCTTGGATTTATTGAATTGGATTTACAAGGGATTGCCACTAGAAAATATTTAAAGTGCAAACGTTGTTGGTTGTTGTCTTCATGGATTTCAGTTTTGTACATATAAACTTAAAATACAGTGTCTTTGTCGAGACTTTTATGATAAGATTCCATGGCGATTGGCGAAATTACAATAGGTGTGTATATGTCAGAAACTGACAAACCGGCAGTTGTGACGTCACACTGTGGCGTAACTGCTTTACTGTACACCTGATGACAAAGATTAACAGGAGACAATCAAACAAATTGTCGGACCACATGAACGAAATTTAACGCTAATCTGAAACTAAGCATGTTAACTGTTAGTTTTAGTCATTTTTAACTTTGACTCTAATTTGGGAAAGTCCAAGTCGAAGCTAAGCCTGCCAGTGCTAACCCATACCCAAAAGCCGACATCGAAAATAGTTTTAGTTGAAATCAATCCCCAAAGACTAAAACGTCAGTTTATAATACACATTTATTTGGGATTAGGCTGCACGAACTGTCGTGCCCATCCCGTCGTGTTCATTTCCACTCGAAAAACCAGTTGGAAGTATATGCTGTTGTCATGAATGCTTTGCCATCCAACAATCAAATGGATCAATGTGGGACGACATATCTTGTTATTATCATATGTATTGTATTTCTACCAATGACCGTATTTTAGCTGATGTCATTTCTGGCGATGTGCGCGTTTACTGCCCTGCCCATTTTGAAAACTCATGAACTATATTTGCTTTTTGTATTGTTGCCGTAAATTTACTTTGGATATTTCGTTTCATTCAATTAAAATCTTACTGCTATAATCGATTAAAGAAAATGTGTGCTATTAGGTAAGGTAACGGCAAAGGTGCCATCGGAGAATTGTCCTGCCCTTGTCAGTGTCTAGGCTAGGGTGCCCGTGCTCATCCCCGGATACACAGCCCTTGAGCCAGGAGTGCCACCTCGAATGATGACTACAACCGTGGTGGAGGGGCCAGATCCTTAAGGCAGATGCCCAAAGCTCGGAAAGCAAGGACTATAGCAAAATGTTCACAAAAAAATCAAAAATCGAATTTTTGCTGGCAATTTCGCAAATGAAGTCCGATCGAAAAACTTTTACATATGGTGCAAATTTCATGCCGGCAGCCCATGTGTAAAAAAGGTAAAGGTATATAACCCCCGGAGAATTCTCCGACCCTTGTCAGGGTCTAGGGTGCCGGTGCTCATCCCTGGATACACAGCCCTTGAGCCAGGAGTGCCACCTCGAATGATGACTACAACCGTGGTGGAGGGGCCAGATCCTTAAGGCAGATGCCCTACACGGTCTGCTGTTAACTTCCCACAGGTACTCATTTACGACCTATTAGGAAAATAGTGTGCTATTAGGAAACTATACAGCTCTCAACAACTGAGTCCTCACAGAATTGCTAATTTCCAGTGTTCAGTTGCTCGAAGAAATCCCTCTACGAGCCCTCACGACTCTACGATCGTAAACAACTGGCTGGCTGCCACGTAAAACCAGAAATCTAAGTATGCTTACCCATAAATACTAGTTATTAAAATGTTTCCACACAAACATGTACTTTCACTGGTTGTTATTCGTAGTCCATAATGCCGACCTATGAAATGGACAATTTAGTGTAGTTCGAGTGTATATACAATTGTATAGACAGTGTTTGAAGTGACCTAATGTTTAGTGTGAAGTAAAAACGCACACGTAGCTGAATTTCAACAAGTATTTCCATCAAGAAGTGGACAAAAAGCCAAATTGTTTATTTCAGAACATACACTATTTATTTCATGTTTACCATTATGATAATCTGATACAAAAGTATGAAATTCTGATACAAAAGTAAGAAGTTCTGATTTGCTGCTAACAAATGGCACGATGCAAGAAATGACCCACACTTTCATGCGAAGCTGAAACAGCAGAACAAAAGCAGTTTAACACTTTGATATTGACAAAGAATGAATGATTAATTTCGCCGTTCCGCCCAGCTTCTTTAATGTATAATTAATTCCGCCACATTAAAATTAATGTTTCAGAGATTAACAAATGTAGTCGAACTGTTCGGCTACATTAATAAATGTAGCCGAAATTTTCGACTACATTTATTAATGTAGCCGAAATTTTCGGCTACATTTATTAAAGTAGTCGAAAATTTCGACTACATTTGTTAATGTAGTCGAACTGTTCGGCTACATTAATAAATGTAGCCGAAAATCTCGACTACATTTAGTAATGTTGTCGAAAATTTCGGCTACTTTTATTAATTCCGCACAATAGTGTTCCGTAGTTATCGTGATAGACCCATTATTCGTAACACACACTCACAATTACACCCCGATATTGATCAAAATAGTGAGTTCTTTTGGAAAAAATAAGGAGCCTCGAATTTTTATGGAAAACAAACGTTTTTGTTGCAAAAACTTCCAAAATTCTGAAAGTTAACTCCTAATTTTATCCTCCAAAGGAGGGCTCCACATGTAAAGAAAAGGGTATTTGGGGGTCGTTTTTCTCTACTTTCTGAAGATTTCTACACTCTGTTCAGATGTCCGTGGACGTCAATTCCACACACAAACCTCCTAGCTATTTAATCACGATCACAGGGGTCATAAACTAACCAGGCTAAGTTAAATCGACAGAAGTATATTCGCAGGTTAATTCAACAATCAGTAATTTAATTAAAGTTTTTATCTGAATTCTAATGCTCGCTCACTTCGACACAGTTTAAGCCGGACAACTAACTCTGAATTTGAATTATTAGTTTAATGGAATTATTAAAGTTATGACAATTAATTACAACACAATTCACGTAGCTAACAAGTACAGGTACAGACAGACAGGTCATCAATCAGACAATGTAGTAGGTACACAGCAAGGAATACAAGCAGTACATTAAAATAATCACACCTAATCTTTTGGACTCTCTTTGAAAGACTCAGTTCCAGCAGTATATTAAAATAGTCACACCTAACTTTTTGACTCTCTCTCTCTCTCTTTGAAAGACTCAGCTTAGACACAAGTCATTGAATAAACTCACAAACTCACAACTCGAGCTACCTTGGCGATCCTGGGTCCTTGAGCTGGCGTGTGATCCGAAGTGTAGATGGCTGGGCAAGACTTCCGGGGGAATAGAGAAATAATCACAGAATTAAGTATAAGGCGAAAATAGTGAAAGTAATACGAGTCGTGGCCGGTCCCGAAACAGTAAAAGAAAAAGTATTAACCGGTCTCTCCCAAAAATGGGCCCTCGGTTAACACGGACAAGACAGAAGTACCAACCGGTCTCTCCCACAGTGGGCCCTCGGTTGTACACACCCAAAACGCAAGAAGTAGAGCAGAATAAAGTGCAAGAACGACTGAACACCACGGAGACCAAACCACGACTGAATTTGAGTTTTTGGAAAATTTTGGAGTTTGGGGAAGACCTGTCAATCAGAGTGTGTGACGTGCAGGAGGCGGAGCTTGCGGCTCCCTTTCATGTAGTGCGTTCCTTGTGTGTGTGTGTTATCATACGTCACTTCTCTGTGACGTATGAACTCAGCTCTCGGGGTGAAGGAGGCTCCAAAAAATCCCAAACTTGGACGCATTAACCCCACTTAGTTTCCTGGGGAGATAAGTCCCCGAATTTTGATCCTTTTCGTAAACAGAGCAATAAATTTCTGAGATACATTTTCTTTTCAATTTCACATTTTCAAAGCCATGGAATCTCCGCAAATACAGTTCAATTAACAACTTCAAAACCAGTACCGCAGAAATGGAGACAATAACCAGACGACAGAACCATAGGCAGAAAACTATCCAATTTCAGCAACTGTACATTGTATACCTAGCTAATAAGGATCAAAACAAGAACAGTACCACAATAAACTAGCTATTGCAAAATATGAATCATGTGAGTTGACAATCAAAATATGAATCATGTGAGTTGACAATCAATATTAGGTAAAAAAAATACAAATATGGCCCAAATCACATTTACAACCTTAGATCCTTCCTTTTTTAAGCCAATATCCACCTCAGATTAGCTGACTCGCAGCATTCTAACTTTTCTTGCCTCCACATATATTCTGCTGAATCAAATTGTGAATCAAAATCGCATCAAAATCAAAATTACTGATTCATGGACAAAAGCTTTGATTTGATTCAGTTCGATTTTGGCTTCTGAAAATTCAGTTAGATTTGATTCAGTTCGATTAATCAAAAATCAATATCAGCATCAAAACACATTTGATTCTATTCGAATCAAAAATCAAAACAACCGTAGTTTATAAATGTTGTCGGGTCTTTTCCAGATTATCCCGCCAGTGCTAAAATTTCCAAATCTGACCAATCGAGTTGAAATTTGGTATGGGTATGTGTTCGACCACGCTGAGTTCAAACATCGCAAATTTTTTCGATTTCGCGAAATTAGATTTTTTTCGATTGGCAAAGGGGACCACGGGGAACCGAAACATTTTTTGTCTCCAGTTTTGCTGAAAAGTTGTATGTAGGCGTTTTCTGGGTCGCAGAACACGAATCTAAAGTCCATTTTTAATTTACCTTATCGTTAGCTTGATATAGACTTATGTTGTAAGCTTAAGCTGTAAGCTTTTTCTGAGCGAAAGAAAAACTGAATCGAAAAACAGACTTCAGATTTGTGAATTTTTTTCACAATTTTCACCGACCCAGAAAACCCCTATACACAACTTTTCAGCAAAATCGAAGACAAAAACTTTTTGGGTTCCCTTTGGTCTCCCCTTGCCAATCGAAAAAAAATCGAATTTCGCTAAATCAAAAAATTGCAATACTTGAACTCAGCGTGGTCGAAAACAGACCCACAACAAATTACAGCTCGATTGGTCAAATTTTAAAAATTTTAGCACTGGGGTGGTAATCTGGAAAAAATCCCTATTGTCTTCTCAAGGTGAATACCAAACAAAGGTATGGTATATTTGTCACTGATGAATTTCCCTCTGCCATATGTAATGAAGTGAGCAAGATCCAAGAGACGATCTGCTCCAAACTCTAAACTCCTCTTCTTTACACGGAAGGTCAGCGCGTCTGTTCGCAATGAAGCAGACTTAAGCACCAGATCTCTGAAAGGTGGTGTTCCAGAATCAGAGATTCTCTGCAGCCAACCTTGGTAGGGGTCTTTGTCGGTGAGTTCGTTTGAGGCTCCTGAGTTGATTTCCAATCGGACAGCAAGAGGGGTCAGCACTTGCTTCCTTGATGATTTCCAATTGAATCAGCAAGCGGGGTCAGCACTTGCTTCCGTGAATAGCACTGGCTTTGAATGAGTTCTTCCTCACTGGATCTTCGGTTCTTTCTTGTGGCTAGTAGTTGCACGGTAAACGCACCGTGTGTGAAGGCTAACTCGCCTTTGGTTGCTTGTAATAAGCTTATACGGTAAACGCACCGTAGTCGAAGGCAAACGCGCCTTTATTGCTTGTGATAAGACTCGATAACTAACAAACTGATAATTTAATGAAAACACTACAATTACAAGTCGTACAATGCTGTGCGTTTAAACTGACAGACTACAATGCTAACGATTAGGTTACAATACAATCAGATACAGTACACGTTTACTGTACCAGAGTTGCCAGATATTTTCCCTTCCTAGGTTATTATTAATATCATTCCAATCTGGAATAATATTACAAAGTTTGATTAAGTTATTGGGGACAAGGTCGATACTCTTAACGCCTTTTACACCCTTCTACTCTACTAACTCTTTCTAACTCGATCTCCCTATATGCTGTGTGTTACCCTATATGCTCGTGCTTTGTTACTCTTTATACGTCCCCTTACAATAGGACTGTCAAACTAATCTCACAATAAACTAAATTACTAATTATTAACCTAGGGACGGTCTTTGGGTGAGCCCCTGAAAGTCGGTCACCGCTTTCGCTCCGACACTCAGTTCAGGGATGCTGTGTGGGATAGAATTTGAGGAACGCGAAACAGTTGGGGGGTTCGGTAGTCCTTCCTTACTTATCTCTAATTAATGGAAATTAAACACAGTTATACAAAGTTCAAGGATTGGTGCTTCTTCGGTTTCTTCTGCTCTCAAGATACAATGAACTTCTGGCTGCTACCTAAGCTCAAGCCAGAGACAGGGGGGACTGAGCCCCGGAGGCGAGAAGGTTGAACTGGATAAGGTTGCACATTTTTTAGCAAAGAAGTACCGAGTGATTTTAAATGTCAAAGTCCACTTTACGGTTTGCCCAAGTGATGTCAAGCGCCGGCGGGATTCGTCTCTGATCTCGACCTTAGTTATGCTCTAAGTCCACAAGGTACCTACAGTGATTAGGCTCCGCAATTGTCTGTCTGATAGGTCCAACTTCAACTTCAGGGATCGCTTCCGGATCCAATAATTAACCGATTACTGATTCTGATGATTCAAAGACTTCCACTGACTGATCCAAGTCCGACTAGTTTGCTGACTTCGATTTCGAACTGGAGACGATCCGCGCACCTGAATCAAATGGGTTAAAACCCATTAGTACAAGGTCACGGTGCGGGAATCGAACCCAGCAACCATTACTCGTTCTTTTGCTTTCCTGGCCCAAAATGTGCATTTTGGGCCCTATTTGAACTTGTGAATTGACGAAATGACATCAAACCATTGGCTATTGCCTTTTTGACAAAATTAACCGTTCTTAGTAATTTCTTGTCACAAACAGACCTTCTTGGCCATTTTAGATTACAACTTGTTGGTTTTGATTAAACTTGAGGTAATTCTTTGCGCAGACAAAACGATTCGTAATGTTTTCACGTCTGGACCCAAATTAGGTCTTGCTGACTTGCAACTGGATGAAACAATTCTTACAAAACGTGTAAACTTCGCTATTCGTACATTATTCGGAAACCTTGCTAGTTTCTATCCTTTTCTTGCACAAACCGGGCCGCCTGGCCCGTCTTAGATTAATACAAACGGATTCTGACAGAACTTCACAGGTTCGCTTGCACAGATTAAATGACCGAACAAAACTTGCATTTCTGGCCTAGTTCTGGCCCAATTTCGTTGATTTGCCACGGGAAACAGGCTTGTTTCCCGTGGCCCGCTGCTAATCTTAAACGTATACAAAACTTGATGTTTTTAAATGAATTTCTAATGTTGGAAGATGGTCAGATATTTGATGCTTGCTACAATTAACCTAGCTACTGCCTAACTACCTAAGTACATTAAATTACTGAAACCTACGTAATGCTAACTTATGAATTAATATTGCTGATTGTTTGATTAAACATTCTATGGCTAATCAGTTTTCCTACCTACAGTTGAATAAAAATTAAATTAACATGCTGCTTTGTGAGTGAGTTTTTGCCTATAATTATTTCAACTACCTTCTTTTATCAAAAATGCAAAAACTCACTCACTCACTGTCTCAGCAGCCATTCTACGCAGTCCCTACTTACCGACCTACCGACTTAGCCGAACTAAATAACTAACTACTTTCCACATAGCTACCTAAGAAGCTCGGGGAACCGTACCGAACCGCTATTCGATCCGGCGCTGGCAACCCTGGCAGCCAGCCGAGTGGTAGACGCGCAATCTACCACCCTTTCACTTGAGCTTGTTTAAACTTGTGCAAAACTGGCATATAAATTTGAGGAATTTTGAAGAACACGAATTTGAATGAAAGTTACATATTCTTGTAGAGCTTGAAAAGCTGAACACTTTTTGTGCTTACAGCACCAAAAAATATTAAGTAATTAATGAGAAAAACACAATTAAAGTTTGCTTTCACATATGCGTAACTTGCAAATATAATGCACTACTGAACTGCACACGTGCTGGGTTGCTAAATTGCTTTCATATATATGCTAGCTTGAACTCGTTCTAATTGTAACCCGTGTAGCTCAATGGCTGAGCACTGGACCTACTAATCCAGGGAATCTGAGTTCGAATCTCAGCACGGGTCTACTTCTTTTTTTTTAATTTGGCTCGTCTTTTGGCCTGTGACATGGGAAGTTAAGTGATTACGGTAACGACCGTGAGCCCAGGATAAGTTTAGGCCAAGACCACTAATATCCCTATCCTGACTAGACCTAACTATTTCCCAATTATTAAGAACGCCAGGTAATTAATACAACAAGACTGCAACCATTTTCTTACCTAGAACTAATTAAACTACCAATCCGCTAATCGGACATTTGTTATGAGACTTTTAATTGTGACAAATTTCTCCCTGTTCTATGCATTAGCTTCATTTCTAACCCGGTTAGTGCTGGATTTCATGGTTGCGGCTCATCCGTCCCCTAATCGCAGGGCAACCTACACAGATGACCGGAAATCCGACAGATCTGCAGACCTAATAGGGGGTCCCCGTGACCCTAGGCTGCAGAATCTGCCCTAACCGTCAAGCAGAACAATATTAAACAAAATTTCACATTGCATTCACTCTGAAACTGGCAATTTTGCGTCAGACACGCGTCTAAGTTATAACAGAAATAAATCCCCTAATTATTTACGATTAAGGGCCAAATTGCTACTCAATATGGCCCAGTTCCTGCCTAATATCTGAGTAATTACACATTCATTCTGGCATTTCCAAGACCCTTATCAAACAAAGGGAGTTTACATGGTAAGCCCTCAATCACACTCACAGTCACACAATTTTGGTTCAGAATTCACACTTGAAAAAGGGGCTAAACTTGGAACCTCATAATCCATAAGGAATTTACCCAAGAAGCCAACTACGTAAATTTAGGATTCACATTCACACAATCATGGTCAAAGTTACACCAATAACAACACAAACGACTACACATCATAATACAAATCCTAACATTTTCTTACCTAAATCTACCTATTTTTTGTATGCACATTTTGTTGTAGTTTTGGAATTAACGGGTCTCCGTCTGGAGCCCAAAGTTTGTAAGTTTGTGACTTCAACCACGACTATAAACTTTGAAACTTTGAAAGTTTTGCTGGAAAGCTAAACGAGTAATAATTGCTCGGCAATTATTACTAAACAACAACAATCAGTTACCAGTTCCGCTAAGGACAGCTTGATCAAATTAACTTTGGGGAAGCCGGCCATTCCCCTCAAAAGGCTAAATAATTAATGATTAAAATAGTTTCTGGGTTTTAGTTCCTATTAATTTTAGGTAGCCGACCTACACAAGTTACAGCACACAATTACAAACAATATTTTTGACCTCAGTAGTGCCTATCTTCACGAATACGGCCGGCAATTCCTAATTGCCGGCTGTGGGGAGAATTATTCCCTAGACCTAACTCAGTTCAGAACATGAGGTCGTAACCAAGGGACCTCCTATCTCAACTCAAGGGTGGGTCCCCACTCAAAATCCCTTTATTACTAAAATAAACCCCGAAAAACATGAAAAAACAAAAGTGACTGGCCACGAGGGCTCACTGATTAAAAAGAGAAAAACTGGCCACGAGGGCTCGCTGATTGAAAAGTGAAAAACACTGGCCACGAGGGCTCGCTGATTAAAGACGAAACAAAAATACTGGCCACGAGGGCTCGCTGAACAAGAATGAAAAAACTGGGCACGAGGGCTCGCTGATTAAAGACGAAACAAAAATACTGGCCACGAGGGCTCGCTGAACAATAATGAAAAAACTGGCCAATGGGGTCGCTAATTTTCAATTGATAATGAGCCAAAAAGGGCTGCAATTTGATTGAAGTTAAAGGCCCGAAGGCCAAAAGCAAAGGTAAAAAATAGGCCAAAAAGGGCCTTCTGAAACCTATAAAAGGTGCGTTTTCTGTGCGTCTGGCCGAGCATAATACGCTCATATGGCCCTAGATTGTGCGTGTCTTTGCTTCGTGTTCGCTCAAGTCCTCTCCTCTGACCTGTGTGGGCCAGAGGAGGTCCTAACTCGTGGTCCTATGGGGGGGTGAAAAGTGCGTTAGGGATTCTCCGGCCAAAACGCTGGCACACCAGGAGACGCACTGAGAGAGGCGGGATACACGGCCGCTCTCGGCCGGAGCTGAAGCAAAGACTGACTGGAAATTTTGAATTTCCAGTCAGCCGACCTCACGCCTGTTGCGGGTCTCTTTGAAGCGAACGGGATTTCCAGACTCTTCTGGAAATCCCCTTTGTGAGCACAGACCCGACGTGGGCTGTTTGCACGCCTGGCCCACCGGAATAGAGATTTATGGGGGGTCTAGAATTATGATCCCTTTGTGTGACAAATTTCCAGAGCTGAATCTCCAGAAACTTTCCAGACTTTTTGGTTAACACATAAAGGTAACCAAAGGGGAAAGTTTCTGATAAAAACATCAATTTTCTTGAAATGGAAAACAAAACAGTACAGAATAATGGCCTCTCGGGACCCAATATGAAAAAGTAAATATTAAGTACTAGTATTGCTGTAAACTTTTGTAAATTTTATGTTTTGTATTTTTCAGGCGCTCCCTTATTCACTGGCCCCTTTCTCTTCCTTTTAGTTACGATTTTTCGGCCAGGAACAAGGGAGGCCGCCTTGTTAATCCCAGCGACAATTGCTCTCCCTCACTGGAGCTGGAAGTCCCTACCGTAGGGAACAGGAGGGCAATTGTTGTGCAAAATTAGTGCATACAAAGAGCTACCTAATTTTCTAACTAATAAAAATCATATATTAATAATCTACGTACGTAACTACCTAAGACCACTTATTTTCTTTTCATTCTAATAATTTGGGAGAGGGTTATGCCCCCTCCGAACCTATTGTCACCTATAAAGTGTACACTAAGTCTTCCTCTGCGAGGCAAATCTTCGCTGGGAGAGGGCCAACAGAAGCCCAAGAATGCATAGGGAGAATGAATGAAAGAGTGAATGGGCGTAACAACAAGTGTTTGTTACGCCCACTTAAGAAGTTTACGTAAGGTTAAAATTAAAGAATTAAAATTTAAAGTTACAAAACTACTTTAATCCATATCTTTCGCAATATTGGGAGTTAAAAGACCAGGTTTGGATTTTTGGAACCAGGAAGAAATTGCCTTTCAGATAAACCTAAGTTATATTTTCACTAAAAATCTTCAAAATTCATTAATTATTGCCTAATTACTGCTAATTAGGCCTAACATAACACATATTAGTGCTCCTAAACCTTAGTTCATACATACACCTAGCTACGAATAATTAAGTTTTAGTGACCCATCTTCCAACATATGACCGTATATGTCATTTTTAAAGGCATTTTCTGTAATAATTCACTACCTTTTAGGTGGCACATTTGATAAACTTTCCTCTTTACTAGTATAAGTTCACTTTAGATGAAATTTTGAACCATTTTTCAAGCAACAGGGCCTGTTAAGGTCTGGGGAAGAGTAACGACTCCTCCGTTAGTTGATCAGAGATTATAGTTGGGGCCTATTACTGACCCGGGAGTGGTAACGACCTATCCGTTATTTGTTAATACCCTGATCAATCCTTATCAGCTCATATTCCACTAGGTTCCTATCCTATTCTGGCACTACTTATGCAGATTATAACGCTATTTTCGACCTTATTTCCTGCACCTATATTCTACTGAGTTCCTATTCTCTTCTTGCGCTGTTCATTCGTGTTCTAACACTATTATAAACCTAGTTTCTTAACCACGCTAGAACCTATGTCCCGTTTAGTAAGTTTTCGAGTGATTTGAACCGGCTGGCAACTCTGATACTCACAAGATCAAAAATAATTACAAAGATTGCTTGGACGTTCACACATTGCATTCTAAGTTCTGAACAATAGGTTTCAAGAGCAACAAACAACAACAATTCTAATCCAGATCGCAATTCATGGTGTTTTATTGGGTTACTCATCGAAATCCTATGTTGTTTGCATTTGTAGCATTGGAAGGTCATACTCCTCCATTAATCCCCTTTTTCCTTTGTCTACTTCATATTCTCTTTCCCCTCTTCCCCCACTTTTATTTAATTTTATATGTCTCTTTATCATTTCTTTTTCTGATTTTCGCCGGATTCATGGTTTTTATGAGTTTTCTTAACTTTTGGAGTTTTAATTTATCCGTAACATGGGGGGGGGGTACAGTTTGGAATGAAAGGTTGTCGAAATTACCAACAACTCATAAATAATTGACTTAGAATCAAAATACAAAGTATGATTTAACTAAATAAATTAATTTATTAATTTAATCCTGATTGTTGGGTGCCTACTGCCTCGACTATACCTCCACTGTGAGTGGTAGCCTTGCAAAGGCCAATTCACTGCTCAGGTTAGATTAGTACTAGCTGGTCTAGCACCATTGAGCTGTGGCGTGCCTTAAAAAATAAAAAAATTAATGAAAAACGCCTGCCTGCAAGCCGCAGTCACTAAGACGAAGCCTTAGTCCGAAACAGGAGAGAGTCAATTATCCTTAGTATTATCAAGAGTACATAATAGAATAAGAGTATGAAACTCTTACGCTACAATGTACTAAACATGCTTGATATGCTCGGGTCACTAACTCGGGACCCCCCCCCCCCGAAAGATTCGGGGGGGGTCCTACACTAATTACATGCTTTCGATATAAAGTGTGTAGTATCTGCTCGCTGATTCGTCTAATTAGCTTAGGCTTACGATAGGCATTTTATTAGTAATTTTTAATTAATTAATTATAACTTTAATTAGGTTAATGTAATTAAAGATCTAATTCGACTACTTTGTGGCATTTTTTCTGCTCTTTTCCAACGATATAAAAATTGTTGCACAAAACAAAAATTCGTAGGAATGTAGTCTGCAACAATTTTTATATCGTTGGAAAGAGCAGAAAAAATGCTACAAAGTTGTCGAATTAGTGTTTTAATTACATTAACCTAATTAAAGTTATAATTAATTAATTAAAAATTACTAATAAAATGCCTATCGTAAGCCTAAGCTAATTAGCGAATCAGCGAGCAGACACACACTTATATGAAAGCATGTAATTAGGGTGGCACCCCCCCCCTAAACTTTCGGGGGGGGGGGGGGTCCCGAGTTAGTGACCCGAGCATATCAAGCATGTTTAGTACATAGTAGCGTAAGAGTTTCATACCCTTATTCTATTATGTACTCTTGGTATTATGATAATTAATTAAGCAGCTAAAGCTCTATTACCAACAGCCCACCACAGTCCGGCCGGGATACTGTCGAAAGCAGTACCCTCATAGTCTTCCACATAGTAAATTGCGGAGGCAAAAATCATACAGAATGTCATTCCGTACAGCCAAACCAGAAACAATTCAGACGAGCTGCGTTTCAGCACAATTACAATTAGCTGTAGACTTCGGGAAAATCGTGCCAGCTTAAATAGGGTCAGAATTCGCAGGGCTCGCAGGCTTCGCAACGTTTTCAGCGGCAACATCAAAGACTGTATGGAACTAATGCTGGTAAAGGAGCCGTCATAAGCCCCGGTTTGGTGCCCGATCACCAGGGCCAGTTCCGTTAGCATGGCAATCAGGACCAACAGATCGATAATTGTAAACGGATTTCGCAGAAATCCAACCAAATTCGGAGCTGAAAATGTCCTCAGACCCAGTTCCATGCTGAACCAAAACAGGGCGAAGATGTCTGAAAAATAGAATTTTGAAAAAAAGTTTTTCTGTTATTCAATGAACTTATAATCGTACCTGGGCAATGTGTTTCGCTGCTTGAATTTCGGCGTCCTCTCAGGGAAAACTACATGAAAATTGGTGCCATCTCTACTGTCATTTTTGAACAAATTTAAGTTCAACAAATTTAAGATTTTGATTTGAATTAACTAGTAATTGATTTCAATTTAATCCAGCAGCAAAGCAACCATTGTAATGTTCCTGATTGAGATGAACACGGGCCGGATTTTTTCGGCCCGGCCCGCTCCAAACTTTTGCTCGGCCCGGCCCGGCCCGCTGGCAAAATTTTTCGGCCCGGCCCGCCAAAAAAATTCCAAAAGTTTACTAACAATACCTATTATTTCAAAGGCTTCAATGCAAGATGGAGAGGCTAAATTATGCTACGAAATGTTAAATTTTGCCAGAATATAACCAGAATCAGTAAATGTGTAGCTGACTTTAGTGATTTTATAACATTTTCTACAGTTGATCCGGCCAGTTTCGGCCCGCTCCGGCTTGCAGTTAAATAATTTCTCGGCCCGGCCCGGACAATGGAGGTCGGCCCGGCCGACGGGCCGAAATGCTCATATCTAGTTCCTGAGTTCATTTAAGTCAAAGAATGAATCATCAATAATTTGGTACAGGAGCCAGGAATGTTTGCAGAAAAGCCTTACACTACCATGCACTGAATATGCTCGGTGCGAAGCTAAAGGCGTGTCTGCTTACTGATTCGCTAATTATAACACTAATTATAACATAACGCTAATTATAACATAACACTTATAGCAGATAATTCATTACTAACAATTCATTAATTAATTTGACTAGGTTACATACTGTAGCCGGGAAGGCAAATCCACAAGTTTCCAGGTATCACTTTTTTACACTTTTGCAAGACTGTGCAAACAGAAACAATTGGTTTGCAAAAAAGCAACCTACTCAGCAAAAATATTCCCAACTGCGCTTCGGCCAGGGGGCAGTGGAAATATTTACTGATACTGGGACTCAGGGGCAGCATTCGATAGTCAGCCGATCGTATCGTCGCCTGCAGTACAGTCTCATTTTCTCCGGTGATATTTTTCAGGGCTGGATAGTCCACTGTACAACTGTTCAGTTGAAAGGAGGGCAGCGTTTCAATCATATCCGTTACCAGAATGGCCAAAATAACCAGCACTGATATCAGGCAAAATACCTGCAAAAATATAGGTTTGCAAATTTATTGGCGGAATTCGGACCAAATTTCGAAGGCTGAAGTGATTAGGTTTTAGCTTCTGTACCTAACTCGTTTAACTCAATGCGCAAAAAGTATCTGAAGCAGAAATGGAACCGGGTCACCGGGTCAGTTCGGGTCACTTTTTGGACCCGGTCTTGACCCTGTTTTCTGAATTTACCTCAAATTTTACAAATGTTTGGCTTACTAAGCTAAATTTTAGGTTAAATTTTTGTTCGATGTGCAATATTAATTTACTTATTTCTTATATTTTAGTCTTGAGCATTTTCGCAGCTTGAGGTTATTTGAATCTGTCTGTATCTGCCAGATTATAGCTATTATTGATTATATTGTTTAGCTTTATCGGTTCATGATTATTGCATAAATCATAAATTAAATAAACTCAACCAACTGAACTCATATGGTTTTCAGACTGTTTTTGCAACCAAGGTAAATGTTGAAGATTAGTGAATCATTTAATGGAATTTAACGCAATAGTAAATAAAACCAAATTTTTAAAGGACTCCTTCTCCGCATTTTTGAACAAGTACTCATATTTTAGACTGCAAAATTTAGCAGACGGACAAATTATTGGTTTCGTCAACTCATTTCTGCATAAGTTTAGAAAATGCTACAGCTACTATAAATACTTTTTTAAAACCTAGAGAAACATAGAGTCATAGTTATTCTTTCCGTGTGGTCATGAAACGAAAATCATTGAAGTCGAAAATGTAGCGTTTTCGGGGCAAAATCAAATTTTTTGGCAATTTTTTGAATTTTCTGGAAAACCGGGTCAGCGGGTCACCGGGTCAGGGCTCAACCGGGTCATCGGTCCACTGGGTCAAGCCTAAGCGACCCGGTTCCATCACTGGTCTGAAGTTTCCTTATGGTTTACCCACTTTGAAATTTGGGTTACATGAGCCTAGATTAGTGTAGCTGTGCATGGATTACTATAATTTGTGTAATTATGGATTTCCTCAATTTTATCCCCCCGCCCCCAATTTTAAAACATAAACCTAGCTATCAAGATAAACGGTAAAGTCTAAATTCTATGGATTGTTAAAATGGATTTACCATGGCGTAATGATTAAATGACGGATTTTCCAGAAACGTCCAAAGCTTGGCTCGGAAACTGTCCATATAGCGATATTTATCCGTTTCAGCGGCTGCATGGTTCTGTCTTTTTACTGAAAACATTTTCTGGCAGTCAGTGAGATCTTATGTATGCACACAGTTTTCATTTAAGCTACAAAATTAGCCAATCAAATGCGTTTTAGTTCAACTTAATATAAACACACTGATGTGGAGGTACTACCTGCAAGATTCCGGCCCTCATTTACGAAACATTTCACAGGCTTAGTCTAGCCTAGTTTAATCTAGCAGGGGTAATTGTCAGTTGGCCAATTTGTAACCACTTCAGAAAATCATCCGATACTTTCTCCATTTGTTTAGCTTACTGGCTTACATATTTAGCACACGGATTACATAACGGCCTTGCATTAACGTAGGGTCGAGTACTGGGGGGGGGGGGCTTGTCCCAAGAAAATTATGAGGCCTGTACCTTGAACTGAAATTTTCAAGAGGGCTTGTACCTCAAGAATAAATTAACCTAATTTTTCAGAAAATTAACGCTAATGTTATTAAAATTTGTAATTTGTTTCAAAATTTGCAGCAAAATCTTCAATTTACAAAAAAAATTGAAATTAAAGCCATGATTCACGAAAAATGAGAAAATGGAGGTAAAAAATTGCGGTGAAGTGTAAAAGCTAATTTTTTGCGACTATTTTCGCTTATGCCTTGGCCGTTTTTCGTTAACCCTTGTCTCCAACTGCTGTAAGGCTTGTAGCTTGCCATGTCAGGGGGAGGCTTGGACCCACCAGGGCCCCATACCCCGCGTTAACCTATAGTAACGGCCATCCAGCAACTAAGCTCTTACGTTTGCAAGATTTCAGACTTCCATTTTCCAAATTCCAGCCCTTGGGTGCGGGACGAAAGGAGAGTGCAAAGATTCTAGTTGATCAAAGCCTTCTTCTGATTTTCATAAATTACAATGCCGCTGTCAAGCAAACAAAAGGCGTCACTTACCAAAAAATAGTTTCCTACAACAATAGTGGTCCTTAGTGGGCAGGACGTCCCAGTACTCTAGTTCGTCCTGAAAGGACTCTTGACACGCGTCGCCAGCCACGTGAACACGGGAAATCCGGTACATCTGCGCTATCGGTTCGAAATATCCGGGATTTCGGTCGAAAAAATACTCCCCGGAATCTTCGAGAAAATCGTCCGCAAAGCTTTTGGCCAACTCTGGGGTGCCAGAAGCACAGGCTTCGGCAAGCTTGGCCAGCCGGGTACCCGGGTACCGTAACAGAGTACTGTGTTTGAACATGGCTCACGCCGCCCACATTTATACGTATAATCATTGTTACAGTGCATTACTGTAAACTGCGTACAGGGGTGGGTTAAACTGTATTGTGGCTAAGTGTAGTGGTTAAGTAGGTACTTTCACTTTACAATATAACAATGGCACACGTTTTGATGTGATTTCTTTTCTTACATCTTTGGACACAGACATACTGGAAATTTTGTTCATTTTGATTTATAGGACAAATTCTTGTATGTTGATGGGAACAGTTATTGTTTACAAGTCTGATATTTGGAAGTGCACCACTTTTGCATGCATACAGTATATAATGTAACTATTACTGTACATATCATTGTTTTTATGTAATATGGCATGTGCCTGTATAATTTTCTTTGAAAATCATATTACATTAAAATATATTACAGTGATGTAATAATATTGTAAACGAAATGGTGAAACAATTTAGACAAATTCTACTTCATGTCAAAACCTATAAATTTTCGTCTGCGCATTGGAGATTAAGTTGACGTCAGAATTCAGAATATAGCGTATTAAAAACACTAGGTAATACGTTTCTATTAGCAATGACAAATGACGCAAAATTAAAATTAAAATTTGGAAAATAAAAAGTTTTGACTTTTTGCATATTTGATTTAAATGTTGCATGTTCCTTAAAATTCCATTCAAATGCTGCTATCTTCCTTAAAATTCAACTTTTACATACAAATTCAACGTCTCAATCTTACGTAATCGAAAACGTTTCCGTTAGTTAAGATTATCGACTAGATTCTTCGTTCTACATGCATAGAGATTGCATCGATTAAACAATGTATGTATCCTACTTCTTGTGGGTGGCTGAGTAATTATTGAAGAAAAGGTTTTGGATCTTTTGTGATTTCCTTCACCAGCCCTAATTTTTTGACCACTTCAATATTTTGTATGGTTGCCTACAGGAGGGTAATGAATTAAAAAAAATTAAAATT
>JASAND010018463.1:0-18440 GCA_030248195.1 Trissonchulus latispiculum
TCTCTTACTATGCACAGTTTAATGCCATGTAAGATCCATTTACTAGTCTATTTGCGTTTTGTTAGTATTATGCTGTATTTAGCCTTTTTCACTGTTGTAAAGTTTTGAATTGGTGAAAAGGTAAATTTGTCGTACTTGCTCTTTTGACTGTTGTTAAGGTAACTTGGATTTTTGACTGGGTATAGGCTATATGTTGTATTTTACTCTTGTAAAGCAGTGAATTTCTGTACTGTTAGAGCTCTATATAAGTATATAAGTATTTTGTGGTGATGAAGTGGTGATTGTTTTGTGTTTGCTGTGGTTTTGTGTGACTGTGTGGTTTTATACAATAGTGGCTTAAGGGTACTTCCTTTTCTATTTTTGGGTTTCTTTATCGAACTTACGTCTTTTTGTTTTTTTCTAAATTGGATTTACAGTTAGTCTAATATTGCTATCAGGTTTGCGTTCAATGGGAAACATCTAACCCTACGTTTCGAGTTTGCTAGCGATTTGGACTATCATTAGCTACCATATCTTTCTTTCTTTTGAAGTTCTTTCTTTCACTCTTATGTGGGCATTTGAATGGCGCACCGCACGATGTTGCTCGGTTAAGGCCCGCTCATACGGAGTTGGAACTGGAACTTTACTTACTTTTATTCTTCATTGGAATTACGGTAGCACTCTCGTTATCTTGGAATTTTATCAGGCGCTAAAATTATTTTCAGGGGGATAATGTTAAAACCCTACTTTACTATTAACTGTAATCCGTCCCAAAATAGTTAATTTACGCTTAACGAATGATCCATCTAATCTTAATCAAACAGCAACCATTCAGCTTAGATAAGTTAGCTTACATGCAATAAAGTAAGTACTAGTAGTTAACATATATGTGAAGAAATAGGTTTACTAGCACTGGTTAATTTAGGCTTACAACGTTATCTTCAAGATTCTACCGTTCTATATTTCACAAATTAGAGCCTCCTTTCCAACTCTTAGATTTCACTTTGGAATAACAGGGATCCTAATATCGACAACAATCCCCAGGTTCAGGCTGTCATCCCCAAGCAGATCCCACAATAGATACTGATTTAACTAATACTCACAATAAATATTACAGATATCCGGTTATAGCGTGATGAAGCGAGTGTTCAGGGGCCTCGCAGATTGTTCTCCAATCCTTAACTTAATTACCTAGTCAAGAACAGATCATTCACTAAACTTTGAGATCCGTTCTTGATTTCTACCTACACTGGGCTTCCGTAAGTAAGTATTAAGTGGTCCACCCAGATCTACAATTTGTTCGCTATTCTACTATTCAATCCCGTTCCAATGACGCAACAATATTCCTTATCCTTAACTAGATCTGCCCTAACTCAAGATTTCGGATTTCATTTAATTAAAGTGCAGCCTCAGTCAGAGAGGATATAGAAGAAATTACAGTTTACCCAGTAAGAAATGGAGCAAGAGAATTAGACAGTTATTAAACAGCAACAAATCTCTCAAAGCTCACAGATGAACAAACAAACAAGACAGTAACAACAATTCGTAAAAAGGACACAATGCTGTAGAGATTGCGTGTTACAGGTTATACTTTCTGCAAAACCTCTATTTCCCAAGTTATTTGATGTAGCTGGTTCAACAACTCTTACCTCCTGAATGAGAATCCGCTGGTCTGGAGAACAACTGTGAATACCGTAAATTAAAAGGCTTGACTTGAGTTGCGAAGCGTTCAGCAGTACACGATAGCTAAAGTTGGATCACACACAGAGGGAATATACCAAGCAAGACAACGTCCCACACTGGACTAACTAACCACAGAAAGGACACTACGGCCTCACAAGATAGATCACTGCCTTAGCCGGCAAATCTGAACCAACCGAACTCGAGCTATTCCAGACCAAGACTGACTGTGTTGTGACGTCAGGCCGGGAACCCCCTTCCTGTCAATCAAGTCCTGACGTAGAAGGCAAGCCCCGCCTTGTTGTGTGTAGTGTACGTGTGTGTGAATGTGTGTCTTACGGTACTTCACGTCATTGACCCCCCCCTCTGACTCAGCGGTCTCCCTGGAAGTTCTTTGATCTCTTTCAAACCGTACCATTTCCTTTGATTGATGGGATTACCGGGGGTTTCAGGTGGTCCCCTAGAGTCCCAAATTTGACGAAAATAACCCCATTAACTTAGTAAATTGTGCATACAAAAATTGACCAAATCCATTCTAACAAAGACCCATTTCAATAAATAAATTTAAATAAATTAATTTTCTGATTTACCGAAGTTCTGAAAAGATACCCCAAAATTGCTTAAGTTCCTTGATCTACAACTCAAAACAATTAAACCATCTACAGACAAAAGCTCCATTAGCCCACAAAACCACAAAGGAATCCACAAACCACAAAAAACCATTTTCCCCAACTAATACGAAATATCAAACAAATAAGTGCATTCGAACATTAAGATTATCAGCCATTTGGTAACAAATAAGTGCGTTCAAACATTAAGGGTTATTGTAAAACACGAATGGTTAGAAGGAACACAAATTTGGTTAGAAAAACGACACAACTATACAGATACAATCACTGCAGGCCATCCTGAGCTCAGTACAGTCATTGCGATACAAAAATTTGCTGTAGGTGCAAGATACAAAAATACGAGTGCAAAACTGGAACAAGTGCAAATACCAAAAAATACGAGTGCAAAAATGGAACCAGACATTCAAGCAAAAATTGTTCAAGCAGAAACAGCAAACAGTCAAAACCAAATCAAAGCCAAATACAAAAATTTAGTGTGCAATATCTAGGGCTGTGCCGTTAAGGATTTCGCCGGGCCGGGCCCGGGCCGATCTAGCGTGCCGGGCCGATCTCGATCAAACTCGACATCGTAAACTCAGCAATACCTTAATCAAACTCCACCCGACCCTTCACATATATAGAGAAGGCTTATACTACATTTATACTGTGCCACGGCTAGCACACTTATACCACACTTTTGCAACATTTACACTGTGCCAATGCCGGCACACTTAGCCGTGGTTACACTTAGCAATCTTGTGACAACACGTTGTGACAACGGCAGTTGTCTTCCATAGTTGTCAATCGTGACAACTAGTGGTTGCATGTGACAACGCACACTGACTGTTGAGCCAACTCTATAGCTACTATTGCGTTGTCACAACAAAATCGGGCATGGTCCCAACGTGGTGTCACCAGTTGTCACAACGTTGTGTCACTGGTTACAGGAACAACGTCATGACAATTCTGTAGCAACGGCCGTTGTCACAAGATTGTCAAGTGTAACCACGGCTTTATACAATACTTATGTAGCATTCATACTGTGCCACTGCTGGCGAACTTATACAACATCAAGAGTACATAACATATAAGAGTGTGACAGCAGGCAAGCTCCGTCTTCAGCTCTAGGTACATGCTGTGTTCGCTAATGACTGACACCCCCACAAATGTGTACGTTCACTTCAAAGAAACTTGCACGCTATCCTTGCGTTCTAAAGCTCGCAACAGACGCACATTGAACCAACTGAGTACTTGTCTTTTAGAGCTTTAACACGTACAAATCGAGTGCAAATTTCTTTGAAGTGAACATTTGTAGAGGTTCAGCCGTTAGCAAACAGAGCACGTGCCTAGAGCTGATAACAGAGAGCTTGCCTGCTGCCACACTCTTATATATTATGTACTAGTACTCTTGACAACATTTATGCAGCATTCACACTGTGCCACTGCTGGCGTACTAATATGCAGCATTTATACAACATTCATACTGTGCCACTGCTGGCACACTTATACAAAATTTATGCAACATCCGTTTTACGTCTGTATTTCTAGAGTATTTAGTAGAGATGGAACCGGGTCACCCGGGTCACTTTTTGGACCGGGTCACCGGGTCAAGAGCTTCGACCCGGTCTTGACCCGGTTTTCTGCATTTACCCCAAATTTTAGAAATTTTTGGCTTACCAAGCTAAAATTTTAGCTTAAATTTTTGTTAAATGTCCAATATTAATTGGCATTGTTTTCTATATTTTAGTCTTGAGCATTTTCGCAGCATGATGTTATTTGAATCTATCTGTCTCTGGCAAATTATTGTCTAGCGTTTTAGCTTTAGCTTTAAAAGTTTCATGATTATTGCATAACTCTATTCAGTAAAATATGGTTTGCGGATTATTTTCGTAACCAAGGTAAATGTTGAAGGTAAGTGAAAAATTCAATTTAATTTAACGCAATACATAATGAAAACCAAATTTTAAAAAATACTCCGTGTATTTGGACAAGTACTCATATTAGAACCTGCAAAATTTCGCAGACGGATAAATTATTGGTTTGCTATTAAAATCTGCATAAATTTAGAAAAAGCTACAGCTACCATCAAATGAATTTTAAAAAACTTAGAGCAAACATAACGTCTTAGTTATTCCTTTCGGGGTGGTGATGGAACATGGAAGCCAAAAATTTAGCCTTCCCAGGCAAAATCAAAAATTTTTTGCAGATTTTGGAATTTTCTGGAAAACCGGGTCACCGGGTCACCGGGTTAAGCCTAAGTGACCCGGTTCCATCACTGGTATCTAGATTATACTTGACTCAAGGCTTGGGCGACTGCTAGTCAGATCACTCCGGATCCAGCTTAATATCTCACTATTAATTACTTTTGATAAGCCTCAAGACCCTCACCGCACAAAGAGAGTTTACATTTTTAAAATACGAAAAAAATTATTTGCTTAAATTTTTAGTTTTCAGAGCATGATACGAGTAGCACCTCCTAGCTGAAGTTTTCATGTGGAAGTAAAACATGTGGAAATCTAGAATTTAAATTTGTGACCGCCTCCAATTTTGGGGGGTAAGGTTCAATTGGGGATTTGAGGGGATAAAGTTTTATTTATCGTCAGACGTATATTTGTCAGACCGAATTGCACCCAGCCCTAAACTCTAAACAGTTGCAATATTACAGTGTGCAAGTTCAAACTTGGATAAATGTTCATCTACATGTCATTTAATCGTATGTGCCAGCTACAGTTGAAAATATCTTTCGCTTAAATTAATACCCCATAGGATTCTATCAAATAAAGTTTATAATATACAAACATGTCTTTCATGTCTTTCGCATTATGAGCACTTTCTAATCGCACTTTTTCGGCGAAGTAAGGCATTTACCGTTTACGTTGAATATTAACCAGGCAACAATCTGTTTACCTCATTCATGATTAGAATCAAGAGTTTCTGATTAACTTGTCAGAAAACTTGTTATTTTAATAAGATGAGATTTCTTTTGACCAAGGACGCATTCTTGGAAACCTCTAATTTCTGTGAGTCAGGAAAGAAAGTACTTCAAGCCAACTTCGAGAACTTGCCTTAACTGGAAAACTTCCAGTTCACTCTTTAGCTGAAGTTTATCTATACTGGTATGGTAGGCAAAAGGTGTAGAGCAACTTATTAATTCGTTAAATGTTACAGTTGGAGTAGCATTAATTTAAGTTTATTTGGAAGCAGTTGACACCGTTGTCCTTCCCAATGCACGCTAAAGCTACAAGCTATTACCGTCGAGAAACCTCAGAGTTTCTGCTAACCCTTCATTCCAAAAATGATTCGGAGGCGAAATAAGCTTAAGGGGGGTCCATTTTTGGGCTATTCTTCGACTTTCTTTGATCTCGCAGACTTTAACATATTTTTATTGCCCAAAGGTATATTTTAACGAGTTTTTAAAATTAAAGTCTTTAGTCTTACGGTTGTCGAGTATAATTTTACCTCAAAGTTGAGATTTCATGTGTTAAACATAGGAAATTTAAAAATTTGTCTTTTATTCGCGTGCGCCAAAAATATCTTCCGACAAACGTTGATGAATCTGGACAAATTATGTATGTAACAAACTTAACAATGGCAAGTAGTTCTCTTCGAGTGACACAGTACTTCTTTTCTGCTTTTGACAAGGTCTTGCTGGCATATCCAATGGTCTGTTCTTTGCCTTCCTGGATCTGAGACAGTTCTCCGCCTATGGCCCATCCGGACGCAGCAGTATCCAAAACGAAGTTGATTTGATGTCAAATCTTGGATAAGCCAGTACCGGTGCCGTCGTTAGCGCTTTCTTGAGTTTGTCAAAGGCGACCTGGCAATCCGTAGACCACTGAAACGTTATATCCTTCTGCGTCAATCGGGTTAGTGGCTGAACAATGGCTGCAAAATTCTTGATGTACTGCCGGTGATATGATGCGAATCCCAGGAACGAAAGTAGTTCACTTACTCCTGTTGGCTGTTTCCAGTGACTAACCTTTGTTGTGGCACGTGGATCAACGCGAATTCCAGCTGACGAGAGAATATGACCAAGGTACTTTACTTCGGTCTTCACTAATTCACATTTCTGAGGCTTGATCTTCATCCCTGCGTTTGCCAACTTTTCCAAAACTCGTGCCAACTTTTGTCGATGTTCTTCGTACGTAGTGCCGAAAACGAGGATATCATCCAGATAGACTATGCAATCCTCGCAGTCGAGACCACCAAAATCGACGTCTGAACGCGCGGAGCACCGTAAGACCACCCGGCCGCACCTGATAAATACAAACCACCCGGGGAAAAGGGGTTTTTTTGTTTACCAGGCAGGGCCACCAGAAAAAAAACACTAAAGACCACCGAGAGGGAAAGGCAGAAATCCTTGCGTGTGAGATCGTTGAGCCATCGAAAATCCACGCAGAAACGCTTCGTTCCATCCTTTTTCGGAACAATCACAATCGGAGATGCCCAAGGTGAATCTGATTCCACAATGACTTGTCAAAAGCAGAAAGGAAGTACTGTGTCACTCGAAGAGAACTACTTGCCATTGTTAAGTTTGTTACAATGTATACACTAAAATAACGCAAAAAACTGCGGTACCCTGGAACTGGAATTTTAATTTGGCCCCTTAAAATTTTTTAATGAATTTTTAATTGATTAAAATTTGATTTGATGCTCAAGTCGCGTTAAATTTTAATCTTTCAAAAATTAATTAAAAATTTTGAAAGCCGAAACTAAAATTCTAATTCCAGGGTACCGCAGTTTAACATTTTAGCGTTATTTTAGTGTATAATTTATCCAGATTCATCAACGTTTTTCGGAAGTTTTTTTGACAACTTTTTAAATTTCCTATGTTTAAACACATGAAATCTCAACTTTGAGGTGAAATTACTCAACAACCATAAGACTTACGACTTTAATTTTAAAAACTCGCTAAAAAATCGTTTGGACAATCAAATGTGTGAAAATCAGCGAGATCTGAGAAAGTCGAAAAAATGACCCAACAATGGACCGTAAGGAGGGGGGAAGTCTCTTTTTCGCCGATTTTTCGACCATCTCCGATTTTGCTCATTGTTACATATTTTGTAGTCCCAATGGGTCCTCAAAACAAGACCAGAGCGTTTAGCGTAATATTGCTTCTATCGTGCTGTAGAGCCCTTCAAATGTGACCTCGACATGTGTTAAATATAGGTAAATGAAAAAGGTAATTTAAAAAGATTGTGGCAGAAAAAGTTTTTGCTTTATGCAAGATACAGCGCTACAGCCTTGTTGTTCATGTTAAGGACATATCAGAGAGTGCAAATAACCCTTCTGGTACAATTCTGTTAAGTGTCGAATTTTTGGCGATTTTTCAAAGTCAAAATTTTGTAAAAATGGTGCTTTTTGTGCCACGAAAAACAGGACCAGCGAAACATTTTCGCCTCTCCTGCACGACTGGAAAAAGCTACAGAAATCGCTTATAGGTAGTTGCACTCTACGCATGCACAGAATTCTTCTGACAGTATATAGTTTCAAATTTCTACCAATTGTAGTGCTCTCAAAAAACTTGCCACAAAATGTGCTAATTTTGCCAAAAATCATCATTTTGCACAATTTTCACGTTCTTTTAATGATTTCTAACTCGTTACCCACTCGAAAGTCACGAAAATTGGCACATAAACCTACTCAATGCCTGCCGGATATTATGGTAAAGGCAAATGCTTCAAGGTAGAACTATTCTGTCGTGTCGGCTTCTTTGATCAATTTTAGGTTAATTAATTTTATTTTATTAATTTTTATTAATTTAATTAATTTAATTTAATTTAATTTAATTTATTTATTTATTTATTTTTAATTTAATTTAATTAATTTAATTTATTAATTTTATCAATCAATTGATAGGTCACAAAAGTCAATTTTTGAAATTTCCAAAATTATACAAATTCGATTAAAAACAAAACATTCGATAGCTACTGATGAGCTGAACAACTTTTCTAATAGAACTATCGGTCTGAAATGTAGTATCTGAAAGTTAGAGCAAGTTAAAGTTTGAGGGCACAGTTAGTTGAAAAAGGCTCAGTTCACAATTGAAGAATGTACTGTGAACGACTGACAGGATATCCCGGAGCTGTTTTAGTATCAAATATTAGCCAACCACACAATTAGTTTGACATTAGTTGACCCAAATTTGCTGCCGTTCTGTCCCAACATGACCTTAGAGGGCAAATCACAGTGATTTTCAAGTTTTCAAACTTGACAGCTGAATAACTCTGCCAGTTTGATTTCAAACCCTAATGTTTTGTCTTGTTTTTGAGAACATATGTACCTATATTGTGACTGTGAGCTGAATGAATGAGCAAATCCGTGTCTATCGATTTTGACCAAGGCGACCCCACCTTAAGTGAGCTGCCACTTAACACATACAGACATCTGTCCGACAAATCCAATACGCTGATTGTACAATAATCATCTTTCTGAAAGTTTTCTCGCTAAGATGTAGCACTTCTAAAAGGGCTGGTGTCGTGGTCGTGGTGCTGGCGGCCTGGTTTCGTGGGTAGAAGAGTGCCTAGACGCCTCCCGTATGAACTTCTCCTTCATCTCCTCTTCGGGCATACTAATTCTTCAGTTACTTACAGGTAAAGTAAGCATCACAGATCACAATTGATGATTCTTCAGATAGGTGGTAATTGTTGAACGGTTCACGGAAAATGATGACTTGATCTAGAAAGGAATTCCAATTCAGTGTCATGAACAGAAGGTCTTTATTACGTGAGGGGGGAATACCCGAGAATTATAATTAGCTGTGGGACCGAGGAGCGTTCCCTGAACTCGATATAACCGATTTTCGGAAATGCTTTGGGCAAAGGAACAACCAACGTGCAAAGGAATGCCCTGTTGGGCGTTGGCCAGTGCACCCAATGGCCGTTGGCCGAGAATTTCTGGGCCAATTGGCTTGGCCGGCCATTGGCCGTTGGCCGTTGGCTTTTCGTTGGCCGTTGGACGGCCAATTGGCCATTGGCTGTTTGAACTTAGACGTATTGATTTTCGCATCTACACTTGCAGAGAACTGGTTTTTCTTGCTTGCTCTTTCTACGGTTTACGTTATGTTAAAGCCCGTTTCATACCTCTGTCCGTTTGTCCGTTTCTGGTTGTCCTTTGTCCATTTGTCCGTTTGTCCGCTCACATACTGGTTCATACCTATCAGTTTTTCCGTTTGTCCGTTTGAGTTGTTGGTTCATAGTTTTCCGTTTGTTCGTTTGTCCGGTTGTCTGTTTGTCCGTAAGGGATTGTGCCTACGTTAGCAAAATGTATCAACGAAGATTATTATTTTATCATGCATACAAAGAAGTGTAAAAGGCGTCAGCTTAATACAGAAGGGCGCAACTTTTTAGAAAATCTAAGGTAGCATATTCGAACTGATTCTGAAAACAAACTAAATATTAGTACTATTGCTTTGTCGGAACATTATCACAACTATTCACTAGTGCTGGGTGTTGGGCTAATCGGCCAACGGCCGGCCAACATTCAAGCAATGCCTTGGCCGCCGGCCGTCGTTTGAAAATTTGAAGGACAATTGGCTCCAACTTTATCCATTTAAAATAAAGAAAAACCACAAAATGTTAGCAATGTTTTGGGGTTTGCAGGAAAAATTCACATCTGGGCTTGAAACTGCACGTTGGCCGCCCGTTGGCTGGTCATTGGCCGTTGGCGGTTGGCTATTGGCCGGCCATTGGCCAATGGCCGTCCAACGACCAAAGTCCGGCCATGCCAATTGGCTTGGCCGACGAAAAATCCGGCCAAAGCCCCGCAATTCCATTTTTTTATGAAACGAACGTTCGAGGTTAGTGTCCGGTAACTATAGATACTTACCTGGTTTCTTTGCCCTACTGCCAATGAAATGCCATCCAAACCAAAAAATTAACTTTTATAGGACTTAAAGATAATATATAAAGTTTTTCCAAATTTATGAACATTTTCACACTGTTAACAGGAATTCAATGAATTCATCCACCTCCCCCCCCGCCATAAAAGAGATTGTCAACTCTAGAGACATACATTTTCTAATCATTAGTTTTTAATTTTACAGCAAATTTTTCCACAAAACTTCCTCCTACCAAGGTAACATGCTGGAATTTTGCCCAGTAAAACTGCTTTTAACCGGGTCCTGGTTTAACGACACGATTCAGTGGCACTGATGAATTTCTGCTTAACTAAAAGCTTAATCGTTAATCAAGGATTGTGTAGGAGCAGTCTCAGTGGTGTACTTAAGTTTAAGTCTTATGACAATAAAATGTTAGGTATGACTGAAGTTTGTACTGTTTACAGGATCAGCAGCACAAGAAATTTCTTAATGACAAACACTTTTGCGATTTGGGAGATTGGATTTGTCTGCCTATAGGTTTGGTCGTGCCCTGTAAATTGGGTACACAACTTTGAGCATAAGTAATACACAGCTTTGTATACTTGCGCAGCTTATATTTAAGAAAACCTGGCATAAAATAACGTTTTGTCGTGGTTTCCCGTCGGACAAGCAATATTATTATTTTGTTGTTAGTCTTTCTTTTAGTTCCTGTTTCTGATTCAAATCCCCACCAGGCAGATAAAGTTGGTTACTGGGCTATCTGACCGTATTTTATCATACACACAAGTTTACGCAGGGCATGGTTACACACAACAGTGGACAATTAAAATATTTAATCAAACTGTTCAATGGTTATCAATTCTCACATTAGAGATGAGTGTATTGAGGAAAGCAAATAATTCTTAAAATTAAGCTCGTAAGTTGAAAACTGAACAACTGTATATCCACTGATTGTATTGAATTTTTTGTTTTATCCAGTTGAAAAATATGGCAGTAAAATTCTAATTACACTTAAAGCTTCTCCTTTAGGTCAGCTCGGCTGGGCTTGGAGTTTCAATTCTCCTGCTCGGCTCGGCTAGGAAGAAATTATCGCCGGCTTGGCTCGACACGGTTCCGTCCGGAAAAGTCCGGCTAGTTCTTATCTTTATCTCACACATCCGCCACGTTTCGATCAAAATGCACTCAGCCTAATTCATCGTTTTACTATTTAGGAGCAACAGAAAATGAGCTGTTTTATATCTTTAATGTTGTATTACTACGTAGACACTAGACATAAAGTATTTTCCTCCCATATACGGTTGGTTCCATCGTTAAGTTACAATCATTGCAACTAAAGAAGAGTCAATAATGATGCTTTCAAGATCCCGAGCCAGGTAGGTTAAATGTAATAATATATCTAATCTGAACGTTATAATATACATAATTGTCAATTACGTAACCATCTCCAAATTTGCTTGTTTCTAAGCTGTGAGTATGTTACAAGTATTTATTAATGAGCTTCGAAAATTGAATATCGGATGATTTTCTTGGCAAAAGATATCCGTTGCAATTAACAATATTGAGGTTGCAAAACAACGGACATTTCTGTAAAAAGTTAGCATAGGTGACATTTTAGAGCATAAGTAGTAATATGCCATACGACACCGGCAAAATGGCACCAGCCTTTACTTTTCCGGTGAAGACCGTTGCATCGGCTGGTAGTGCGAGCTGGGCCAACTGGCCCACAAAAAGGTGAGCGGGTAAGCAACACTAAAATAGAGTACAGTTCAAATTGTTGCTAGTGGGTTCGAAATGTCATTATTAAACATTTTATAACTTTTGAGCAGAAAATTAACTTTAAATTTCATTACTTATCAGCACCGACGGGAAACTTTACTGCGTCCATATTTACAACTTATCTAATTATAATAAAATTTCGCAAACCTTTTAAATTGTCTGAACATTTTTCAGAAAAATAATATTTACGTTTGTACACCTCTTTCAAGTGTCATTTTTCAAATGAAGTGCAGATATGGCCTCCTTAGAAAGTCCTTAGAAGCTGTCAAGTGGATCGCCATATCCACAAAACATTGGTTATACCTAAACTTCTTTCTGACACAGGTTTTCCTCTTGCACAGCCATTGACTAAGTTTTCCCGTTTTTGTCCCAAAAACATGACGTTTCCACATGCATGCCTGCATAGTTGGTATTTACCACTAATTTTTTAACTATTATCTAATTATAAAGTTTAAGCTAACAGATTGCTTTAAGCCGCACATTATCGTTAAAATTACGCCCTGACTAAAATTGACGATACTCGTTTGTCGTCAAAGGAGGCCATTTATTATTCAAAGTTTGGTCGGAAAACTTTTTCATTTTACACTTAATGAAAAATTAAGCCAAACCAGCAGAGTTGAGAACAACGTGACAACTTTTAAGTAACTTTTGCAGACTTGGAGGCACACAGCGGTTTCAGTATTCAGCAACCAAGCTGCATATGTTACACTTTGATTGCACTTTTACAGCAATTGTTGACTTAAAATTTTTAAAGGGGCGAAAGCTTTTAACCTCTGTGTTACTAAAAAATTGTTAATTTTTTCTTATGTAGTTTGAGTTCTATGTGTGCTAAAGACCACATGTTGTACCAGCTGCTATTTTTTCTACCCTAATCATTAACTCTTTTCCTGCAAAATGCACCCAGCAAGATTTATAACTCGTCTGCAGTATCGGAATTCTTGGTTTAATTTTACGGTCGGCGGCTAGACAGTGATGCCTAATCTTAGAAAGTCTAATCCCCACCGATCCTCACCGTATCGCTACGCGTATCGCTATCTTTATCAGACTCCTCAATCCTTTTATCGACGCCACAGCGCAGCGGCCGTTACGCACGATGGCACGCCACCACAGATTGACATGTGAGTGATTCCATTTACAGAATACATAATTGGGTAGAATTACATAAGTTCTTTAAAGATCAGTTTACACTATCAAACTTTCATGAGACCAGACAAGTCCATAGCAAACTCAATTTCTGTGGAAATGTGATAAACACTGGTCGTGTAAACAGACATCGAATTTGACCCGACTTCCACTAAACTTCAGCAGACTACCAGTTTTGCTTGGTCTTGATGTAGTTTTCCACTTTGGTAAGCTTAACAACTATCTGTTACGTGCTTCATAGGCGGCGACTGCCGCATCAGTGCCCAAAGAAGCTTTGTGCTGACATTCAATGACAGAGAAGAATCTGCCGATGATAATCTGTTTGTGTGTGCGTATTCCGTGTGGTGTGGTATGGTGTAGAGACCTTCACTCAGGCCCGCCGACCGGGTCTAAGGTTGAAGGGGCCGGGCCGAGTGCAGGCGCGGGCCGGTCTTCGGGCTGGTTAGGTCTCTGCAGTTTATATGGTAAATCTAAGTTCTAAATTTTTACTCATCTACATTTTGCTAAATTCACACAGTCTACTTCTATTTCTAATAGCGCTGCCAGCCAAAATTTCAGTACTCCATAGCGCTGCCAGCCAAAATTTCAGTAATTCATAAAGCCGATTAGGAATATCTAGGCTTCCTAATTGCTGAGTTTTATCCCTTAAATGTGATGTTTTTGTTTTAGCTCTTTAGCTTTTAGAGGATATGTAGTTTTTTTAAATTTTCCGAATCAACTCAGATAAATCAAAAGGTTCTTTTTAAGAGATTATTAAGTAATAACATATTAGAAGTAGACTGCGTGAATTTAAGCAAAGTTTGAATTTAGCAAAATTTTCTAAAAGGTTCATGAATTCTATAATATTCTTGAAAGTTACAGGAATTATACAAAATTCCTGAAAATATTCAGGAAATTCAGAAATTATGTATAATTCCTGAAATTAGACTTAAACCTGTATAATTTGGTGACGAAAACAAGAGTTATAAACAGAGATGGACGCGGGACGCGGGAGCCCGCGGGATCCCGCGGGACGGGACGGGATGGGACAACAATCTTCGTCCCGCGGGATCCCGCGGGACGAAAAATCATTGTATTTTCTTCGAAATTAGGGAATTTTTAAGAAACTAGAGAATATTTTTAAAACATTACGGCTACGCTTCATATTATTCCATAAAATTTAGTTTCAATTTTATATAAGCTTCATTTGCGGTGCTGGGTTGTGTAACCTGTATATTTACCAATTTTTTGAAATTAAAGTGGGATGTCCTGCGGTTGTTGAATAATTTTACCTCGAAGTTAAGGTCGCATGCTTTAGGGGTATACATAGAAAATGCTAAAAGTTGTCATTTTTTGCACGTGCTCCACAGAAATCTCAGGAACGGCAAAATGGATCCGCCTAAGCATTATATTTTATTTTTTCTATGTTTCCGGACTGTGATTTGTAGGTATCAGAATTTGGATAAGGTATTTAAAATTTTTTATGAATGTTTGAAGCATTACAATTTGGTATCAAATTCAACAGAGAGCATTCCTTTAATAATTCAAAAATTCATTAAAAAATGGTTAAGACCTAATTCAAAATTCAGATTCCTACAGGTCACAGTACTGAAACACTGCAAAATTATGATATAAAGTTTGGGCGGGTCTATTTTGCAATTCCTGAGATTTCTGTGGCGTACCTGAAAGAATGACAACATTTCAAATTTCCTATGTAATGCCTCAAACCTGAGCTTTGAGGTGAAATTACTCAACAACCTCAGGACTTCGGACTTTAATTTTAAAAACTAGTCAAAATATACAGTTTGATAATAAAATATGTAAAAATTAGCGACATCTGAGAAAATTGAAAAATGGCCAAAAATGGACCAATCCCATGGTAAAGAGAGAACACAATTAATATTGGTTTCAGTGTTAAGCGTTCCATTTTTTACGCACAGCAATTCATTTGAATATTTATCCGTATATATTGAGTTCTCATAGCAGCGATCAAAATTACGTAAAGTTTACATAAGAAAATTCATTTTTATTTTCATATTAAGTTATTCTATTAATTTTAGTAAATGAGACAATTAGGAAATTATGTGGGATTTCTACGGGACGGGGATTATCAAATTTGCGGGACTGCGGGATCCCGCGGGACGGGATGAACAAATTGAGTGCGGGACGGGACGGGACGGGACGAAAAATTTCGTCCCGCGTCCATCTCTGGTTATAAAATCCTGAACATTTCAGAATTATGTATAGTTATAGGGTGACCTCCCACCGAGATCTCGTGGGGTGCGGGAGGGAAGATAAACGTGTGTTGATATGATGTGAGGTTTGTGCCTTGTACCTTGTCTGGTCGAGGCAGGGCTTGTACCTTGTCTGGGCTGCCCCCTATACCAGTTTCCTTGTTGACCTATATTTATACCCTTAGAACATCTCGTGAAGGGAATGGTGACCGGTGAAAAAAGAACCTTTTACGACAAGTAAAAAAGGGTGGATCTTCCAGAAATTTTGACCACAAATTAGGGACACTTTTAAAACGAATTATAGAACTTTTCTTCAAAAACCTTCGTAAAAGCGAATAAAAATTGCTTAAAATTGTCAGTTTGTTACTGTTTTTACTAATGTCGAAGAAGTTTCGTAAGGAAGCAAGTTTCGTTCATTTTGGGGTGGACCACCTGAATAAAAATTATGAATTTTTTCAAAGGGAGATCCCCTAGAATTGGAACCCGTGTTTAATGCAAGGTTGCACCATCACTTCAATTTATATCTTAGTAAATGCTTGTTAGCACAGTGTTTCCTGAGGGATCTTATTTGCAAATGTGACACACTTTTGTGTGCTAAATAATCTCGTTTAACGTCGGGGGGACGGTCTCAACAGTTGACAAGTTCCTGAAGTATTTCGCACTTGACTTTGGGAAATCTGTGGAACAATTGCGTCGCAGAAACGATTTTCCACCAGTTTCTGGATCGTTTTAAGGGTTTTTTGGCTCAGGAAAAACAACTCTTCAAACCCTCCTGCTTAACATTAGCCTTAAATCTAAGCTTTCACAAATACTTTTTGTTTATGTCAGATGTCAAATGACACATGTCACCTTGAAAGACTATGATTACAGCTGCGTCTAAGTTTTTATTACCTAAATCCAGACATAATCCCAGGCGGTGAGCACGTCAAAAATTTAAATACAAAAATTTGACCAATTTTTTAGTTAATTTAACTAGTTACTTCAATTTATTACGATTATATTTCATTGCATGCTACCTACAGATATATAATTACATCAGTCATGAGATAAAATACAGCAAGATAAAATCAATATGCAATTACACATAAACTCTGTCATAAACTAATGTAATCCGGGTTAACCTGTTTCAGACCAGCCGGCTCGGACAAAGATATAGAAATCAGCGATTTTGCTTGGGAAACAACTCTTCACGGTGTAAAGCGAATTAATTTCTCAAAATATCCAGTGCAACGGTAAAAGTTTAGTTTTAATTTTAATTTTTATCATATCAAATTGAGCTCAACCTTAGATTTTGATATTTACATTTTTCTAAATTTTATTTTTTAACATTTTGTGAATACTTTGTTCTTAATTTTGCATAATGCTATTGTCGATTGTTTGGGCATTCCATGCATTAGATAGATAGATATACGTAGAACATATTACAGTTATTGCAATGCTTTTTTGGGTCAAGATATCAACCATAGTCAAAAAATAAAATCTTTCGGATTCGTTGTTCCTAAAAAATGCTTTACTTTGAAGCGAAGGGTGAAAGTCGGCATCACTTATCGAATTAATTTGTAGCTCATAACTATAAATTGACCTTTCTGGTTTTAGAGGTTTTTGGTTATTCTTGTTTCTTGTTTGCCTGTTTGGTGCGATCTGGCAATTGAAGAAGAAAGTAGAGTACTACATAAATACTCCTGTCGTTTTGAACATTGAAAAGCATTACCCCAACCATTTGCCTTTTCCTGCTGTGTTAATATGTAATGCCAATTTATACAGGTATTTATTTATTGAAATTGGTTAATTACTACAATTAAATTCTGCTTTGGGCAAGTTTCTTCCCTTCTTTGATCAGCCTGAAAATAAGTAGCTAATGCTAAGACGAAAATAGCAATAATATTCACTTGCTATGGAGTATTAACAATTGTTCATGATTGATGTCCTCATCTGTGAATTTTCGTTTGTTCATCAGTTCAATTGTTCTTACTAGTTTTCCTTATTTTTCCATTTACTTCATTCATTTAGATTGACCAAATCCGTGGTGCCAGAATGGAATATGTATGACGTAATACATGAACTATATAATGGTTCCCTTGGGGAGACACCCAGAGGTCAATTAATAACTTCTAAATATTCCCATTTAGCGACAATGGACATGGAGCATTTCCAACAAACTGCCGCACACAGAATTGAAGACATGTTGCTACAGTAAGCAATGTTTAGTTTGAAATAGTGATTAAGTTATTTATTTAATTAATCACATTACCTAATTATATTATTATAATTATAATACGTGACATTTTCTAAATTTAGTCCGAATTTAAATTCCACTTCTATTGACCTAATTCTAGATAAATATTAACCTTCTCAGGAAATATCCATGCAAGTTTTTAGTTTTAAGTTACGAAAATACACCCAATTTCCGGAATTCCGGGTTTTCAAAATTTCCGGATTTTAAAAATTTTCTCAAATAGCTACAATATGGGTATCATTCGAAAGATCTTGATGTGCTGCACAAATCATTTAATAGTACCAATGTCTGAAAGTGCACCAAATTCCCGGAATTTACTAATTCCGGATTTCACTCTGGCTTGGACGTTTGTCGTGAATTCCGAGAAGTGGACTCATTTCTGCGAGTTGGATCTATTATAAGATTTGTTCAGCTCATCAAGAGCTTTGGAATGATGCCCATCTTGTGGGCATTCAAGATAAGAGATGAGCATTTAGGCCTAGCATTTAGCATTTACCTCAATTGCTTAGCGGGCCGGGCCGGGCCGGGTCGAGAAATTTTTTCACTGGGGGCCGGTGCGGGCCGAAACGGGCCGATTTAACTCTAGAAAATGTTGTAAAATCACTAAAATTAGCTACATATTTACTGATTCTGGTTATTTTATGGCAAAATTCAGCATTTCCTATCATAATTTTGCCTCTCCATCTTGCATTGACGCCTTTGAAATAATATTGTTAGTAAAATTTTGGAATTTTTTTCGGTGGGCTGGGCCGAATTTTGGAACGGGCCGGGCCGAGCAAAAATGTGCAGCGGGACCAACTCTATTCGATCGTGGAAACAAAATGTGGATTGCGATAAAACTTGGGCGAAAAGCTAATAATTTTAGATTTTCCGTAAACTAAATCCGGAATTCCGGATTGTTCCGGATTTTCAAAATCATCGGCTTCCTGAGGATTCTAAAAATATATACAATGTCGGGTTTACTCCAAACGTTAATTTGCTATAAA
>JASAND010018464.1:0-15214 GCA_030248195.1 Trissonchulus latispiculum
GTGCTGACCTTCCGTGTAATCAAGTGCAGAGCGTTTTCTGTCACTAGACCGGAGAACAGAGCGTTTTCTGTCTCTGGAGACTAGCAACTTCATTACATATACGAATCCTTCTTTCCAGAAATACGATTTTTTGTATGTCTAAACTTGTTGCTATTATGTTTTTTACTAGAAGCAGCTGTGAAATTCTGAAGCTTGTTCATGGATGTTGCAAAGTTTTTACATACCTTGGCCCTATCAACATAGCTGTAAAACAGTATTACAGCAAGCCAATGAAACAGACTGCTTGACGACAACCTTATACCTAACTTTTTTGAGAATTACAAAACAGACGGTCTTCAACAGAAGCAGGAAACTTTTGGTAGACAAAAAGTTAAGGCTCATAAAAACGAAAATACGAATTAGTTTTACCAAAAATACGATTCTAAAACGTATATAGAAATCGTATATACGAAATATTTGGGAAAGACTTTTGAGCACATCCCTAACACTGATTTCCCGCAGTAACGTTAGCATTTTATTTTCATAAATAATACATGTATTTATCGTCACATCATTAATGTCAAATCCTCAATTCGCCTAAGTAATTTTAGCGTTTACAATATTAAAATATGAAACTTTGGAATAGGGCAATATATATATATATATATATATATATATATATATATATATGGTATTAGTACCAAGTAACAGTGTAAGTATGTTATTTTGGTTTTGGTTAAGAAAACGATGCATTTACTTAGAAAAACGCAGTTTTAAAAAAATCAAAGTTTTGAGTCTGTGGAGCAAAGATTTACTACTTCTTTAGAAATGAAAGTTTACTCCTTCTGCACAATTGTAGGCATCTTTCTAAAGTCCTCTACTTCTAATTAGTTTAATTCTCAACTAATTCTTATAAAATGCGCAATTCACAAAATTTCATCTGGTTTAATAAAAGTACAATATGTAAATGTTGCCACTGTAACCTTTCGGCAATTTTCAGTTTTTTGTTTTTCTAGCGCTCCAGTCTTATATATACAAAGTGTCAACATGAGGAAGTATCTTTTTGCTTTCATTTGTAGAACGACAAAAATTATTTTGTCCTTAAAACTGCGTTTAAAAACCATTAAAACTCGAAAAATCAGTTTTTAGAAAACACACTTTTCCTAGAAAAAGCACTGAAAATCAAAGATTCTGTTTTTAATAACCAAGCTAAGAAAATTATTTACGTAATTTTGCATTTTGGGACAAATGAAAAAATTTCGTGACCCGGGCGGACCGAAAATTTTGACGGGCCGGGCCGGGCCGGGCCGAAGCATCTGACGGGCCGGGCCGGGCCGGGCCGGGCCGGGCCGGGCCGAAGCAGTTGACGGGCCGGGCCGGGCGGGCCGAGAAAGATTTTTCACGGGCCGGGCCGGGCCGGGCCGCAAAAAGTGCAGGCCTCTACCACGGGCCGCCCCAAATCCAGTTATATTCGTGTTCTCCTGAACGAGACCTTTAATTTGATACCAAACTCGACTACTTTTCTCTTATTATTTCTTTTCTCCGGCTTTCAAAATTTATGAAATTTTAAATTTTAAAATTTTAAAATTTTTTAAAATTTTTGAAATCTCTGATTTCTGAGCTTTCAGAAAATATAAACATTGTCATACCTAACTTGAATAATAAACTCTCCACAAAATTCACTCTTTTGGTCCAGTTTAAGTTTGCTATGCACTGCAGCAGTGATTAAGCTGGTCTGCCCGAGTCAAATTTTCAACAAAAATAGACAATTATCATTATCATTGTCATCAAGGTCCAGGTTTTAAAGTTTTGTTTATAGACTTAGGAACGTCGTCCAATTTTCAAACGTAGCTCACAAACGAAGCTCTTTTGAGCTACGTTTACTTGAGCTACGTTTTGAAACGTAGATTTGTTTTCAAATGAGCTTCTTTTTATCCTGCCTTGCTGTCTATTTCCAGCGTTTTGTTACACAACAAAAACTAGCTGCTGTGAAGTCAAAGTGGCCGCACTGCTGGGACTGCAGCTGTATGCATATGTGACTGCAGCACAGACAGTTAGCTTTTACTTAGGCAAAGAAAAGGCTAGCTCTGTAAAGTCAACTGTTTAACATTTTATTCTTCCGTCTTTACAGCAGGTTGCTAGTAAGGGCAACAAAGCTCCGTTCAGAGCAGTAAAAAGCAAAACGTAGATGAATAAGTAGCTCTGTACAGAGCTTCGTTAAAATATCCGTTTGCAAAAATGAGCTCCGTTTGTAAGCTACGTTTTCAATTTGGACGACGTTCCTTAGGATGTGAGGTGAGATATTTGGCTTCTCTCTGAATTATCACCAGGTTTTATTTAGCTATTTGGTTCTGCTGCTTCAGCTCCACGTCGTTGCAATTCCCAAAAGAATAGCATCTTATTTGCAAGAAGCTCCTTCCCAAAGTATATCCTAGATCAGAATGACTGACAGAAACAAACCTGATTATTGAGTTTTTCTTGAAACAAAAGCTGAATAAGGTTGACAGAAGTGGGGCCCTTGTGACGGCATTTACGCAAAATTTGTGTCCTTTCTCTTTAGGACATTATTTTGACTGCAACCCTTTTCAACATTAATTGTTCCTTAGCGTGGGCGGTCCACTTATATTGTCTTCAAAAGAAGGGCTTACAGGGAGAGAGAGAGACTCAGTTGTCAGCCTTATCGGTTAGCTAAGGTCTAGCAGTAATTTGATAAAGCATTGCTTTTGGGTTTCTTCCCAAGTCGCTAGCCTGGTGCTCCCCTCAAATCAATAGCTTTCAGTCAGTAAATAATTCAGCGGAAACTTTGTAATTTACCTGCCTTTTGCCGCCTTGGAAAACTCAATCCTGCTGTGTGTGTTTATAAGACCTCACGGTTTGTGAATCAGAAACGTTTTTTCCGACGATACTGTGGAAGATGTCTGCTATATCGTTAATTAGAAGCATATACTCTGAAAAAAGGGGCACACTTTTGTAGGCATATTAGCTTTCTCCCTCCTACATCTGTGAGAAGTTTCTGTCAGGTTGCTAGGCAGCTACTTTTCAGTATTGTTACTGAGTCGTATCCTCCTCAGTACGTAGAGGAATTGTAGCCTTTACATTCAGAAACGAATAAATTTCTATCTACATGCTGTTGGCATTTTAAATTGGATTGTGTAATTTTAAAACCGTTCCAAATAATTTCCTTTAAGGGTTCACGTTTGCTGAAGATTATTCACAAATTGAAGCACAGTATTTCCCTATCCTGCTTAATTGTCAACAATACTCTCTGTAGCTTAGCTTTTCTCTATATTATCAGTTCAGTGTAGTTAAAAACCAGGATGTTGGTGACTGGTGTGTTATGATTAAGGTGGCTGAATTGATACAAAGCTACAGTGAAGTCGAGTTGACGGTTACTATGCACAACATCCTTCCGACAACGACTGCAACACCCGAGGATAAGGCGACTTCCGGAATTCCTGATGGAGGACCAAGTACCAAACGAACAAGCCTTACCTTAGCTCATGAAGGTAAGAACAAAGAGTGTAGCCGATGCTTTCACCTATACATGGCTCATTTAAGCAATGATCAGTTTTTATTAGGAAACGTTTGAGGAACTCAGCAGTTGCTCGACTTATCTGTGCCCCGTTGCATGAACCTGATATTATAAGTTATAAGTTCATAATTCGTAAGATTACTTATGAGCTTTTTAATGACCTTATTTAATTATTTGTTTACTTTATTTATTTATTTATAATTATTTTAATTTATTTGATTATGACTTTTATGAAACGCAAGTTCTCTTGCATTGATGCAACCCAGAAGTCCAGCTACCGCAACAACGGACTTCTCTTAACTGTTAGCGGTTAGCAGGACGCTATCTCAATTGTTATATTTAATCGGCCGTTGTACAGAATTCCCCCTGCATTACTTATCTCAGTTTAGTTTTTCCGACAAAAACGTGATTTCAGGAATCTAGAATTCGGAATTAATATTAGACGTCATTTCTTTGGGCCGTCACCACCTGGTACCTTATACATCATGGAATTAATTAAAATTTCGATTAATTTTTGGTTGAAGTAGTATTGTTTTATGGTTTATTTTAAATATCCCTGCAGACTTAATTTTTAATTTATTTTTTCTGCAGTCCAGTTATGTGTGGGCTGGAGTACCCCTGAACAGATACGTAACCTTCTACACACTAATACTAAACATGCAGCTTCCTATAGGGAAGATAGAAGGAATCAGGGAAAAGTAAACCTTTCTGAGAGTATTAAAGAAGACAGTTGTGTCAGTCTAAGCAACCTAACTCAGTTTCATGTTCTCCTGTGGCCTAAGCTTCAGTCTTACGCTCTCGTTAGCCTAGGCAAAACGAATATGCTTCTTGTTTCTAGAATAGCAAATTCCATTAATTTCTTTCTCATGCCTTTCAGCAAGCGCACATTTCTTCTTATCAATTAAACTAACTTATCCTCCTCATCGTGATGTCTATATACTGTGTCCCCCTGTTTCATCATTTTTTTCTGGAAAAATTTCACACTGTTTCAGACCAATTCCTTATAGCGAATGTCTCCAATTCCTTATAGCGAATGTCTAATGTTTGCCCGCTTTCACACATAATATTTGTCATTCTAGTGTCGAATTCATACATATATAATTATTTTTATGACTGGTCAAACGGACGAAGCAAGTGGAAAGCTACGGAACCCCAAATTTTTAAAATAGCCTGAAAACGATTTCTCTTGAAGTTGGAGGGTTCTCTTTATCGAACACTTGCACTTTCATTGTTGACAGTGCTCAGTTTTGCTTAAAAAGCACTTCATCAGGACTTGAGATGGCAAAAAGAGTTTCCTCAGAAATTGCACTCAGCTCAGCAACACTTTACAAGAAGAAAGAGCTATCGGCCGAACTTACCGGGAACAACTAAACAGTAGAAAAATATACACAAGCACTACAGCTTGCGTAAACTAATAAAGATGCCAAAAATTGAGGTACTGTCGAACGAATTTCAGCAAATTCCTGTTGCAGTTACAAACTGAGAAAAGTGCATAAACATATTACATATCGCAAGCATATTGCTGTTTCTTCGGAAATGCATTGCATATCCATAATTCCACAAAAATGAGGGTTTTGGCTTGCATCTGTAATCGGCTCGGCTACAAAGAAGTAATAAAGATTCTGTGTTAATAAGAAGGAAAAAGTGGCATCGCTAATTTAAATCATAGATAACTAAATAAGTTCCAACTAATACTAAGGATAGATAGGCTTGAGTGTTTTCAAACTTTTTGAATTCCATATTTTTTTTAAATTATGAGTCACCGACGCTGTAACGCCACGAAACATGAACACATATACCAGCCATTTCTGAGCAAGATTAAGATCAGAACAGATAGTTTGAAAAGTGTATTTTTGTTTCAGTGGGTGGCAGAAAACCATCCAGCTCCGGTTCCTCGCCAATGTCGAATCCCTCTACTGCCAAGATACAGCCTGGAACTGAGACCTTGATTGAGATTGATAAGGGAGGAAAAGGCCTCGGCCTTAGCATTGTTGGAGGATCGGATACCTTGCTTGGCTTGGTGGCTATTCATGAGGTCTATTCTGATGGTGCTGCTGCGAAGGACGGGCGACTCATGCCGGGTGATCAAGTCCTAGAAGTAAACACTGGTGCTTTATTTCTTTGATGACCTTACTAAGGGCCTTTCAAGAAAGAGTAGGGTAGAGTAGAGTAGAGTGGAGTAGAGTGGAGTTAAAATTAACTCTTTTCATGTAAGCACAGTTAATTTTAACTCTGCGTGTTTTAACTCTCTTTAACCCTGCAGAGTTAAAACCTGTAGAGTTAAAAGGAGTTAAAATGACAGTTAAAATTGTTTCATGGTTTCTTGAAAAGAGTTAATTTTAACTCTGCTTAACCTGCGTGTTTTGCCTGGGGTTGAATTTCAATAGAAAATGCTCAGAAAGATTTAAACAGTAGTTAAGCTTAACCCTTTCGTGAAAAGGGTAGAGTTAAATTTAACTCCACAGATTTTTAACTCTGCACGCGATTCTTGAAAAGGGAATAAGGGAAAAGAAAAATTTTAACTCCTTTCATGAATCCACGCGGAGTTAAAATTTTTAACTCTCTGTATCTCGTAGGGTTAGAACTAACTCTTTTAACTCTTTCTTGAAAAGGATCTAGTTAATTTTAACTCTACTCTACCCTTTCGTGAAAAGGCCCTAAGACAAACTTTGACATGCTTCGCTTCACTACTTCCTACACTCTTCGAAACTGACGGGGTGTGGTGTGGTCGTGGTGTACGCGTTTTTATTTTATATTGTATATATATATATATATATATATATATATATATATATATATATATATATATATATCCGTAGCAATATTTTGAGATAGGCAGTGGACCACTATATTATACGATTTCAGGTAAACAACGATTCTCTCCGTGACGTCCCTCATGAACGTGCCATTCAAATCCTGCGACAAACGCCTCCTCGCGTTCGATTGCTCATTTATCGAGATCCCTCATTCCAGCTGAGTCTTCTCAATCCCTCTCAGATGTATAACATCTTTGAAGTTGAACTGATTAAAAAACCCGGACGGGGCCTTGGACTTAGCATTGTTGGTAGGAAAACCCAGCCTGGTGTTTTCATTTCCGAAGTGGTAAGAACTGAATTCAGAAAGCAGAGACATTTTTGTCAAAAAATGTTCCTGTTCCGTTTAGTTTACGTTTAGCCCTCCACTGCACTACATTTTTTAAACTTAGGACAAATGAGCTGAAACTTGCTATGCGTTTTCGACCACAATGAGTACATTACATCCGAAGTTTGACATTTTATGATCCCGTGAACGGAGCACAAATCTTAATTCTAGAATCCGTTAATAATGATTGAGCCCTTTTGCCCCCGCGAATATTGTAGCAGAAAGGATTTAATTTTTCGTCATTTAGTTTCTTCCATGCTTTACATTACAAGAAGTCGTCTATTTGAGACTTGCTGTGAACGACCGGAACAGTTTTGCTACTTTTTGCTTGTTTTGCGGATGTGCAAACTGGGCTTGCAAAATAAGTAAATGTGAAATTGGGAAAGGAAATCATGTGAAAGGTGGCATAAATGAGCTTCGTTTGGTCATTTCGGCACAACATTCAACATTCATACATATTCGTTTTGTAGGTTAAAGGAGGAGTTGCCGATGCAGACGGACGTCTTATGCAAGGCGATCAGATCTTAACTGTCAACGGTCAAGATCTCACTCATGCTATGCAAGAACAAGCTGCAACATTGCTCAAGGTGAAAACATATGTCTGTTCTTTTTTATCACGTTTTCCTTCTGAATGATTTTAAAATGTTGCTGCAGGAATTAAGAGGCTTCTGTTACGTATAAATATTTTAGTTAGCTAAGTTCATTCAGACTTTTGCCTGCAGGAAAGTAAAACACTGTTCCTGTGGTGTTCGTCATTTTACCTATTATAGCAGTATTGGAGCAGGCACACGCACAAGTGCGTCACTTACAGTATACCAAATATGATGAGTTTTTGAATTGGAATCTTTATTGTAGACATGTATGGGTAAGGTCATTCTGCGAGTTGGTCGTATGAAGCTTGGACCCATCAAAAGCGTTCCCACTCCTACACCGGTGCATTCTCCGCCTCAGGTTCTCACGAATCCTCCTTCAGCCCCTGAGACGGGACGAAGCCTCAGTCCTGAGGTGGTGACTACATCACCAGCTCCGACCACCCAAACGTCTCCTCCTCCACCTCAACCCGCCTCCGCACCTTCCCCACCTGCCCCACCTGTCCCGCCTGCCCCAGTCCCAGCACCAGCACCAGCGCCTAGCCCTCCCCCTGTCGCCTCAGAACCTCCTAAAGAAACCCCTCAACCGCAGTCGGAAGCAGCCGTGAACGGAGTTGCCTCAAGTCCTTCCAAAGAAACTGTCCTCATTCCGGAAGAAGAGGACGACCTGACGTCCAAACCTCAGACAAATGAAGAGCACAACTCTCCTGCCAGTAGTCCTCCTAAGGAGGTCGACAAAAGCCTGAATATTCCAGAGGTCAAAGAAACTCCGCCCGAAGACGAGGAACAACAGGCGCCGACGTCGGACAAAAATGGCGATCAGCCACCTCTTTTAGACATTCATGATGAAGGCTGTAAAACGATGGTAGTTGAACTGAATAAACTGTCGGGTCAGCAACTGGGGATGGGCATTGGCATGAGAACAAGGGGTATCCTGGTAACGAGCTTGCAAGATGGATCTGAAGCTGCCAAGCATTTGAAAGTAAATCTTAACTTACTGGAAATCTCATGTTCACATTGAATAAAAAATGTATGTACTGTCCAAATCAGTGACTCGAGTAATCCATGTGGTGAAGGAAAATGCACCAAAAAGGCTTTTATTGCTTTTTGCTTGCATTTTTTCTTACGAAAACAGACATTTCGCCAGGCTAATAAGTTAAAAACAAAATCAGGTTTCCAACATGAATTAGCAATAAAGACTGTTTCTTATTAACCTTTGATTTTAAGAAAAACCCTTGAAATTAGAAAAATTAGTAAAACCTGACTGTTTTAAAGCTTTTCCGAAATCTTTGTGTACTTCCTGTCTTTCAGGTAGGTGACCGAATAGTCGGAGTGAATGGTCAAGAAGTTACCAATCAACAGTCAGCTGTTACCTTAGTTAAGGCCAGCGGTCAGAAACTTTTTCTTCAAATCGCACGACCCTGGACAGAAGTTCCGAAAGCAGAAGCAAAGTGAGATTATTACGTAATTATTGAATTTAAGCTGCATTTTTAAGAATATGTCAACTCCTTTCCTTCAGTTAAATTTGGTATTTGTTTGCATGTAAATTTTCGGTTCACAAATGCATGTTCTTTTCATATTTTTACTACTTTGCGTTATGAATTGCATTTTTCTTTGAATTATGATTGACCAAAATCATGGTGTCAGAGCCCCCAAACAAACGTATACCAAAATTAAGCCGAAGCCAGGTCTAAGGCTAGTAGAAACCTAAACACTATGTACTTGTTTAAAACTGCCTAATAATGACTGAACCAAACCAAATTTATACTTTAGGACAATTCTTGAGCGCCCGGAAGAAAATTTAACGCAGAAGGTCTCGTCGAAGCCGAAAGCGCTTCTTCCCAGTCTTCATTGGCGAAAACGAAAATAGAACTCATGTTTTGGTAATGTTTTTAATAATTCGCCTTTTTAGTTTAGCATAAGTAGTGAGTCATTTCGCAGAATGCCTGCTCTAATCAGCCCCAGGCTTAACCAAAGAGTTTTCTCATAATCCAAGCACCTACATACTTGATCTAATCACTTCCGTCACCATGATATTTGGTCGATTTTGCATGATTTATAGAAATTTGGTTTGTATTTAGTTTTTGCAGTAATAGAAGACAATTGCACGTTTTAATGCTTTTATTTTACCTAAGTTTAGTACATAATATCGTTATTGAGCATAGAATGTTTGGATGCAATTCTGCTTTAGTTGACACTCCCATATGTTGACACAAATAGAGTAAATTGCTCTCAATTCAAAGAAATGCGCCTAATACCGCTGAGTAAGAAAGTAAAAAGTCTTGGCCTCCAGTGATTCCTCAAAGAAAGCCCACAAATCCACCTCGAGAGAATCAATGAATTCAACAGACATGCCACCAAACCACAAAAGTTGGTGGACCTCAGTTCGCCTCCACATACTGTCACTCCGCAGCAACACTAGGCGCAAAATACCCGCAAGACTACCCTCCGCCAGGATAGCCGCTGTCTGTAAGACACTCCACAATTGGCCGTAGCAAGCTTCCCAGGTATTCCCCTTCAAAGACAATAAGGATGCTGCTACAGTTGTTGGGCAGTTTGTGTCAAACAGGCCGGCTTGCCCAGGATGGTCCCTGCCCGGCAAGCAAGCTTACCTAAAGTTAGAAATGTTGCGCAGACTACACAACTCCTGAAATTTAAGGTAATAATTAATTTATTAATTTATTACATACGATAATCATTTTATAATCCCTACATAGGATTCACTGTCTTAATATTGTTGAATTTAATTTTTCAGAGATGCTCAAGAAATAGTCCTGGAAAGAGGACCAGAAGGTTTGGGATTTTCAGTCGTCGGTGGAAAAGGATCCCCGCATGGTGATTTGCCGATTTTCGTCAAAACGGTGTTTTCACGAGGCGCAGCTGCGGACGACGGAAGGCTGCGACGTGGCGATCAAATTCTGGCCGTGAACGGACAATCGTTAGCTGGACTGACTCATCAGCAAGCCGTAAACTGTTTGAAGGAAGCACGCGGAAAAGTCGCCTTAACCGTACTACCTGGCGAATCCTGATGGGCTGAAATTGCGCCGCGATTCTGCACTAATTTAGTCATTACCGGTGAATGATTGCTATCAAGTCTCAGCCATTTATGCAAGCTATGCCAGTACGACTACGTGGGTGTGCCTCCCTGCTTTAATTTATTAGGACGGTTTCTTATTTATTTGACATTGGCTGGCAAAGTATCTATCATTTCCATTAATGCCCTGCAACAAGCAATCAGAAGAGCATTTACAACAATAATCAGCTAACGTGCCTTCCAGGAAATCTCCAATGATAATATTTACTCTATGATTAATCGAGACATTGGAAGTTTACAGAAGCGTCATCGCAGGGGTCAAATGATTGAAGAAACCATTTGTAATCTCAGGTTATTAATTTAACTTCGGTCATTATTTGCCCAGAATCATTTTAAAGTAAAAATCATTATATGTGTAGTACGTGCCAAGTAAGAATCCGCTCATTGAACAGTACATGATTTACAACTAAAAGTAGCGCCATATTCTCACGAGTTTCTTATCACAGTCCAAACAGTACAAATCAAAGTCAGTTGTAGGTAAAGGCTAAGGCTACATTTTGGACTGAAATATTTTGTGTTGCATGCAGCCAAATTTTTGTTGAAACATAATAACCTTCTTTCTTGCCATTATTCTATATATATTATACGTCTCAATGTTATACACATGCCCCCTTCGGTTTGCCATCGTCAGTATAACTTCCTGTCTAAATTAAATGGTAAAGGTTAAATAAATACACTATTATTTATCAGCAGTACAATTTAGTCGGTCAGCAGTCTACTGTTTGACAATTCGCTGCAATTTACTGTCTCTTACACTATGAAACTGTTCCTTTGGCTAGTTGCCGTTTCGTTAGCCGTTGTAGCCGATTCTGTAAGTTGGATGTTAATTATTAGGTAATTCTTTTTGTGAGTCTACAGCTTGGAACTTCCTCGTTTCAAGCCCTAGTGCGATGTTCCCGCTGATCAACTATATTCCAGACGGCAAACCCTAACCGAGCTCGGTATCACAATTACAAATTATCTGTAATTCCCTACAAAGATAAAATTTGGCACATTAAAAAGGCAGATCTTCGATAGAACAGTATAATGATAATTGACTGCATCCACTATATCGAAACAAAAGGCTTCCTATAAAATGCGGTTTCGAATGCGATCCTCCCCAGTCGCAAGTCATTGCAATACATTGCTGCATCAAAAACTGGTTTGATTATGATCAAGGCTATTGGGTGGGGGAACTGAAAACGATTATATCATGTTTGGTCAGACCAAATCAGAAAAGTGAGAATTAAGATGAAGTGTAGCGAAAGTCCAGCCAAAGACTTGCTGACTGTAAAACTAGTTGCACTGTACTATGCTGCCTATTAGAGACGACCGTCGGCCCCTCCCGAAAGGTCGATAAAATAGTATTTTCATTTTTTGGATGTGCGCATTGCCAAAACGCATTATGCTAATTCTGAGACGCCTCCTACTTCTCGGTCCTTCTTCGCGAAAGTTAAAAACGTAGAGTTAAAACTTTAACTCGTTTAAGAGGGGGGAGCTACGAGCGGGTCGACATCGACGGAGAGAGCTTCTTTTTTGCGCAACGTTAGCTACCATATTAAAGTAAAAATGTTTATGGTGAGCAACAACATATCTCATGTTTACGCGGTTTTCGGCAGGTAGCCAAAGATCAAAGTACAAATTCTGGTATGAAAAATGGAATTTTCAAAAAGTTTTTTCAGCTCTGGTGGATTAACGGATTGACCGATTCTGAAAGTTTCTGCCACTAATGCTTACTATTTACTTGTAGTACATATTAAAAGCTTCAGGCTTGCGATAGTTGCTTCCTTCTTCAGCAACAACAGGTAAAGATTTGAAAGTTGGCAAAAAGTTTGGCAAAAGGTGACCGTGCACCGTTTGCGATCTAACAGTACTGGCAGCCCCTAGTCTACCCCAACGTTTTGCTAGATGTTAGGCTCTAATAGAGCTAAGCTGTGGCTGAGTTTCGATGGTCTTGCTTTCCGCATTGTGTGCTAGCTCACTTTTTTGTTAAAAATTGCTTTTATTTTTATGGTTGAAAATCTAGCTAAGCGTAATAAAAAAGGGTCAAAAAATTTTGTCTCTGATTTTGCGAAAAGCTATTTGAGTTTTCTGAGCTGCTGAATCCAAACATAAATCCGTTTTTCAATATGACGCTGTCACGGTGCAAATCTTCCCCCGTGCAAATCTTCCCCCCGGAAGTTTTGCACCGGTGCAAATCATCCCCCCGGAAGTTTTGCACCGGTGCAAAACCTCCCCCGAGGGAAGATTTGCACCAGCTGTCAGAGCGACCGTGAAGTTAGCAACACATGATTCAAAACTTTTGGAAACTATTTAAAATTAATTCTAACAATTCTACGTTTTATTTTTTGCCAGTCACTTGTTTTTAATAGATGAAGTAATGGTTCAATTCGTCGTCAAATCTGTCGTTTTGCTAGTCTTAAAACCCTTTCAGTGCCAAGGTAAAAACAAGGAGCTCGTCATATGCTAGCCACACGTCTTTTGAGATATGGCTTTAATATCTCGTCCACGTAACAACAGAAGTGTTCTGACAACAACGCAGTATGTCTAATGACCCCTGGTCGTGCTCGTCATATGACGGGCTGGGCTATGTTGCTGATGGCCAAAGCTCGTCATATGACGGGTCACCATCCCAAAAGGTTAATTAAATTGAATTGTAATCAAACTTAAGCAAAATTGTGTCGAATTATGGATTATTCAACAAATGCAATAAACCGAAATAACCTGTGTCTTGCATTTGAATTTTATAACTTTCAATGATTGAAACTGGCTAAGGATTGATTAAACATTATCCTCGTCTACCCACTGGTGGGGGGGGGATAAAGTTCATTTGGGAACACTTGTATTCATAACATTCCTAGACGTGTTTGGTTCATGATGCATCGAAATTCATTTGTCAATACAGCTTTTCGTTAGCTTATATATTGTAAGATGAAGTTGTTAGATTGAGCTAACGAAAAGTTGTACAGAAAAATAAATCTCAGATTCGTGTTCAACGCTACTGAAACGCCCTGGAACCAACATTTGTGCAAAAACGATGCAAACCTTTTGGATCCCGTTTGTCTGCCCTTGAAAATCAAGAATTTAATTTTTTAATTGAATTTAATTGAAAGTGCGCACAATCGCATTCTCACCAAATATTTAAGATAATAAATTAATAATAGACACATTAGAACTTAAAATTGTTTAAAATATTAAAAAATTTTCGAAATTACCTTGAATTTGCCTTTATTTCTAGACGTTTTCCAGTTGGGGAGGGGGTGATAAAGTGCAATTAGGGCTTCGAGGGGATAAGCTTTAATTTTAGTTCTTCCAAACATTTTTCTTGCTTTCTTAACCAACTTATTATTGCTACATATTTTTCTAAACTTTGCTTCGTTCCGCTTTTGGTGTATTTCCTTGTGAGGGCGATCTCAAGTATGGATATCTAAATTCTAAAGGCCTTTTCAAAAGAGTATAGAGGAGTTAAGTGCAACTGGGTTTTGAAGTAAAGAGCTAAAGAGGATAAATCCTACTTCTGAGTTACGCGAGTTACTCAAGTTAAAATAGATAAAAAGTCAATGTTAATTTTAGCTCAAACATTGTTCGATTGACATTGATAAATTCATAGTTCACACAGATAAATGAAAGTAAATTCACAAATAACTCTAAAAAAGAAACTTTCATTTATGGAGTTATAACAAACTACAAAGCACTGGTCAATTTTAATCAATTAATTTTATTTATTGCGAAACCTGTGAATTGTGATAACTATTCCGGTTTTGTTGTGCTAGCTACCATACCAGTCGAAAAATCTATTTGCCCACAAATGTGAAAGCTAAAGTTTAAAGAAGCATCATCGCGTTGTTTCAAGTTATGTTTCGATTAAGCTGCATTTTAAAATTTCGAAACTATAAGCCAGAGCTTAGCTAAGATCTCGGTTGCAGTTATTATTGTCAATACCTATGAAATTCGGCCGGTGCAAATCTTCCCCCCCCCCCGGGGAAGATTTGCACCGGTGAAAAACTTCCGGGGGGAAGAACTGCACCGGTGCAAATCTTCCGGGGGGAAGTTTTGCACGGGGGGGGGAAGATTTGCACCGTGACAACATTTTTCGTTCAGTATGAGTTTACAACTGCCTTAGAGCTTTTTGAAGCGATCGTTACCCATACTTCGAGAAACAAGCTGGCTACAAATCTAGCATTTCTAAGCACTGGAGCAAGCCTTAGTGACCTCACTGCCCGCACATCTTCATACACTCACTGGCTTGTAACAAATAAAGTTTCAGACGATTCTGCCAAAGTACGTTGGAGTAATTGGCTCCCGTCTTCGACAAATAATACCGACAATATCTATAACGTAATCTAGCAATGCAGACCAGAGATAAACGAAATCAAGTTATTCCTACACAAGTCGAAACAAATACTTGGAGTATTGAGAAAATTTGGGCTCATTTGGTTAACTACAGTTTATATTTAGGAGGCATTAATAAACCTCACCACCCCCTATTTTTTCAAACTTTGATCGTATCGCACAGAAAGTATACATTGGTCCAGAGATTATTTTATTTGTTTTATTTAGAAATTTATTACAATAGATCTCAAAGCACTATATGCCAGGACTATCTCTACAAAATTTGGGCGCCGTACCTTGCACATAGTGTTCTAGGAGTAACGATGTTTGCATGCAATTCATGTCGAGCTTTGGTCCTACAAAACCAACTTGCGAAGGCTCCAATCTGCGTTTAGTTCTTTTAAACTGTAAACTTGCATAAAACCTAATATGTTCTGTGGCAAGACTAGCTAGCTTTCAACCATCGAGTTTTTAGTTAATTTCGTAGCCCTCCCCTTTACCCTGCAAGCGAGTTAAAAGGAACGGTAGCTCTTCTACCCCTATACACGAAAAGGATTGAGACAATTT
>JASAND010018465.1:0-38673 GCA_030248195.1 Trissonchulus latispiculum
AATTATTTTATTAATTATCTTACGTCTTTCTAATTTTGCAGGAGATCCGCAGGGAACTGAGTTAGCGATGCGAGGCTAGGCCCCCCCACCCACCCAGCCGGAGATGGCGCACTTTAAGTTTGGCGGGAGGCTACCTCCGTACCCTAGTTTGATGAGACCCAGACGAAGCTGACATTTCGGTTCCTATTTTGTTTCTTTGGTTTTTCTGGTAATGCAGGTACGAGATCCCCGCCGCTGCGGCTGGAGGATCATGGGTTGCCCATTCACGAACCGTCCCGTGGCATTAATATGGCAGTTTTCCATGCGTGTTTCTTTTGGTTTATGTGTCCCTCGCAGGAGCTCGGGCGGTAAGCCCTGGGGAGATGTAATGTGTGTGGTGTAATGTGTGAGTGAGTTTATTTTAATGTGAAATTTTGGTGAGAATGATAATTTTAGTGTGAAATATGTTTTGTGTGAAAGTGTGTAAATTTGTGTTGAAATTGGCGTGAATTCGATTACTTTCTATGTTAAAATATGTGGGGTTTTATTCAGCCCACTTAGCGACTAGGTGGCGCTGTTTGTCCTTTGAAGTTTCTCTGGATGCTCGCTGAGCATCCAGTTTACAAAGGGGGTCTCAAATTCAGCCAATCAAAATTCACTAGGCATCCCACTCAGACGTCTCCTTTAAAACTAGTCAGTCTTAACTTTTGTCTCTTAGCGTGCGGCCGTGTCTATTTCCTGTGGCCTGTCTACAAGTGTATTATTTCTGTGCCTTTCATTTTGGTCCCCTCTAGAGCGTAAGTATTGATTTTTATTTCTTTCCCTTTAATTACTTTAGACCCCGAGGCGACCTTGTGGGTCGACCCAAAATTTAGTAGAGGTGTGCTGAGTTTTTATTTCCTTCTTAACTGGTAATTAATATGGCTGATAAATTCTTAGAAAAGGGTTTTAATATGTCACACCTTTTAGACTGAATAGCCGCGACGGCTTAGTGTAATAATATTAGGGATAATAGCTATTTTTGAAGGGCCTAAACTATTTGTGAGTTGAATTTATACATATAAATTATTTTGTAAATGTGTTTAAATCTGGTCTATGTCTTGTTTTAAAGTATCTGTTTGTTAGAATTATATTTGTCTGAAAATTCCTGTGCTTTGTAAACTCTATCGATGACTGTTTTACTGTCAAAATTTATTCTTGTATGTCATTTTCGGGAGTCGCTCCCCTCTGTTTATAATTTCTATTAAATGTGGTCTCAGTAGCTGAGCCATTAGGGTGTTTTAGTTAGGTTTTTATTAGAATTGCATAGTCGGTAGGTAGGACTCTGAGTTATTTCCAAATCCTGGTAGGCTAATTAATTACTGAGCGTGTATTTAATTTAATCAAAGTTTCTTAGTAGTCCAGTAGTAAGACAGTTATTTTGTCCCCTTTAGTCAGCTCGTTTGGTAGTTTGTTAGGCTTAGTTAATTTCTTGGCGAGATCTGCCCAGGTCGACTGGAACATAAGTCTCCTCCAGGTTCGTCGTTTCCATACGCGCACAGTTTCCACCCGTAAAGCTTGGTTGCCCCTACACTTCCAACTTTACAGGGGGAGGGGGATTTCCCCCCTCGGCGAAGTCGCCCACAAGGGGTTCCGAATTTCCGAAGTTCCGAAGCACAGGTGGACAAGGGGGGGGGGGAGGAGGATTTCCCCCCTCGGCGAAGTCGCCCACAAGGGGTTCCGAATTTGCTCCCACAAGGGGTAAGAAAATTGACCACAAGGGATGAGAAAATTGCCAAAAAATAGGTTGTACGACTTAATTTTCCAAACTTTTCCGGCTTCGCCGGAATTTTTCATTAAAAATTACTATTTTTGCCAAAAAACGTCCGAAAAACGTTGTTTTAGCTAAAAAATCGCTGTTTTTCATTAAAAAACGGAAAAACGGTTACAAATCGTGTTCAAAAGTAGGCTTAAGAAAAATCGCTCTCACAAGGGGTACCAAATTGCTTCCACAAGGGTCAGTGTAATTTGACCTCCCGTTCAGGTATGGCGAATAGGCATTGATAAAACGTGCAATTAGACGATGTATCGATTGAGTATAAATGTCTGTAATTTTGGTCTGTAATTCAGATTTGGCAGTAATTTTGCAAAACTGATTTCTTCGAAAATTGCCATATTTTGACCCCAAAAACAAATTTTTTGGCTTATACTGCATTAGCCACTAGAGATAGCTCACAGGTTATAAAAGCTAAAATGTTCATTTTGGTGCCCTCTTTCTAGGGTGTCCGTTCAAAACGTCTAAAGTCAAAACGTCTAACGTTCATAACGTCTACTGACGAAACGTCTAACGACGAAACGTCTACTGACAAAACGTCTATTTTTTCTAAAATTGTGCCACACGTTCAAAACGTCTAAAATCATGTGTGAAGTTCGAGTATACGTATGTTAGTAAAATGTACTGACTCTTAAGCCGATTTCACACGATGGGGATTTCTATGGGGATTCCCCTGGAGAATCCCCTGGGGTCATAACATTCGAAAGTTTTCCCAAAAATCCCCAGGGGATCCCCATGGGGCGTTTTCATGGGGACTCTGTTCACATGATGGGGACGATCCCCTGGGGATGCCTGCTATGGATAAAGTGCTATTAACCCTGTGCAATTTAGAACGAATTTGCTGCTTTTAACAATTGGAACAATTATATTGTATATAAAATACGAATTCAAAAGATCATCATTGAAAATTGTTAACGAACAATCACGTAAATAAATAAACACGCATATATACTAATTTAGTCCATAGCTTCGTCGTTTAGTCCTTCCATGCAATTTATACTGTTTTGACAATAATTCTCCAACAAGATTATTGAATTATTTTAGTATATCCATTTGTTTTACAAGTTTTCAATAACTCATAAAAGTGGGTAAAATTAGATAAATACAGTAATCATTTTCTTTGTTAGGTAACATACGGGCGCGCATTCATGTGTCGCTTCAATTTCGATGTATGTATTCATGTGTCGCTCAGTTTTAAGTTTGCCTGTTTTCATGCGTCGTTTTTCACTACTAAACTGAAGGTTAGCTTATTTGCATATTTCTTCCAGTATTCATGCGTCGCTTTTCTCTTGTCATTAGTTAGATTATAGATTATTTTTGTACATTAAAATGTTTTGCATCGTTTTTCTCTTCTTCATTTGTTCGTTTGTTTCTTGTATAGTAACATGTTGAGACAGTTAGTTCTGTTACAGTTTCCTTATCATGTTAGGCTCTGTCAGTGTGTTACCTATTTTGCATGAACGCTTCAGATTGTTTTTTTATAAACACTGACTTTCGCTCCATTTAATTTTTGTTATAGTGTGGTAATTATTGGAATGAGTACTCACATTTTTAATTGGATTAGGTAAGCAGTTAAAGTTGAAAAACTTCTTTTTATATTGTGTTTTGAAATGTTACTTCTTTATGTGCGCGATAAAGCCGATTGTGCGCGTTACGCCGATTGGATTTTGTAACGTTATTGTTGTTCATATTCTAATTTTTTATTGACATTTTTACATTAATATTCGATTTTTAGTCATCGTTATCTAGCTTCACTCACTTTCATTCTATGTTGCTATTCGATTTGTCAGTCATCGTTATCTGGCTTCACTCACATGGGTCCTATGTTGCAGCCAAATTTATACTTTTTGTTTCTGTTTTTTTCAGAGAGAGGGAACTGAACCCGAGTGCGGGGCGAATCGATTTGCTCCCATTTTGAAAACTAGTTCCGATCAAATGTCCTCGTTGTTCGTATGTTTTTCTGTTTCATAATGACAAGAGGGTATTTTGTATACTTTTTTCAATATATTTGTTTATAACCTTTTTGCTTGTGTCCTCTCATTTTCACTACAATTTCCATTCAAATGTCGTTCTTGTTCTGATGTTTTTACTGTTTCGTAATGACAAAGTACATCTGTTTCCTTACAGTATCCAAGTTATTTCATTAACTGGCACTTTTCTTTTTATTAAAGGGAAGAACAATCATTGGAATGGTGGCAACTCAAGTTGATGTATTCTCCTGTGTGTGAACCTGTTCTAGTGGACAAGTCATATGTGGCCCTTTGCGAGTGTCGTTTTCTCTGTTTTTGTACTTGTTTTATGTTATAATTGATGTAATAAAACTGAGAACTACGGAAAACCATATAGAGGATGAAGACAAGTATTGTAGAAATGCTTTATCTCTATTTTAACTTAATTTCGATAATTATCTGCACATTAGGAAAGAGTAGAGCCATAAAGCTAGAAAAGAGTGGGCTAAAAGTGTCGTAGAATACTTGGATAAAAGGTGTCTGCGATTGAAATCGCTTTGAATCGTATGTACTTATTTGCAAATAATACAAATGTACAAAAAGTAGTGGAATCAGGCTTTTCCCCTCTCTCCTGTCGGGTGCTTTTGCCCACGGTGACTTCTATGACAAAAGTTGCTCAGTTCGATGCTGGCTTTCATTTGGTACCAAATTTGACCACTTTTGAAAAATTTTATTTTTGACCTGGAGTGATGAAACAACTTGGTCTTGTTTTTCCGCTTCACTAATAATATTTGGATACAATCCCTTTTCCATAATGTCATATAAACAGTTTCTTCTATTCATTTCTTCTTGTTCATCGGATTTCAATTCCACATACACGTATACGTGTTTTTCATTTTGATTGAAATTTTGGATTGAAAGACTTAATTTGCATATTAACGAAATGAACAACGAAGAGTTTGTGCACTGAGCGCACTATTAATCAATAATTTCAATCTGATGACAAAAGGAAAAATTAGAAGAGAAGAAATTAATGGAGTATGAAAACTTTCTACTTATACTTTGTTTTGATTATTTCCTGCAAAGTGACAAAAAACAGCATTGATTTCAGCATAAAGTTTGAAATAAATCTCCTGCTAGACAGAAAAGTGTACAATTTTGAAGCTACTGCATTATTGTCTGAGACTCATGTACGACAGGTATGCGTATGATTTGCAAGATACTGCATTGTTGTCACAAAATTCAGAAACGACATATCCACTTTTCTTTATATAGATTACATTATTTTTTGCTTACTTGTTACTCTTGATCATTACGAAATCAGAAATATAAAGAGACAGGCAAGCAATCCTGCGAGATTTTTGCATTATTGTCATAAGATTCAAATACGACATCTACTTTTATTTGTTTACTTAATTTTTAAGCTTTTTATTTGCGAAAGGTTCTGCTTGATTTTTTCAAAATAAAAATGAAAGCAAACGGGATAATATCGTCAACAATTTCCAAATTAAGTTTAATTGTAATTTTTAAATGAAGAACAATCTTTGAGAAGTGAGTAGTTGCCTAAACGAAAATTTCTATGCGAAACCTACTAATTTTGGAATAGACCGACTATTTGTTTCTTTCTACTGAACCTTAAAGTCGTTTGGCCTTGTTTGTAGGTTTAGATAATTAAAACATGCACAGAATCGTCTTCAAATAATTTATTTGACTAATTTTTCTGCTTGACTAATAATATTTGGATACAATCCCTTTTCCATAATGTCATATAACAGTTTGTTCTATTCATTTCTTCCTGTTCATCGGATTTCAATTCCACATACAGGTGTACGTGTTTTTCAGTTTCTTTGAAATTTTGCATTGTAATACTTAATTTGCATATTAATGAAGTGAAAAAGGAAGAATTTGTGCACTCAGTGTACTATTAATCAATAATTTCAATCTTGTGACGAAAACTAAGAATTAGAAGAGAAGAAAATAATGCAATATGAAAACTTTCTACTTAAACATAATTTTTATTATTTCCTGCAAAATGGACAAGCAAGCAATGCTACGAGATTTTTGCATTATTGTCATAAGATTCAAATACGACAGATCTACTTTTATTTGTTTACTTAATTTTTAAGCTTTTTATTTGCGAAAGGTTCCGCTTGTTTTTTTCAAAATAAAAAGGAAAGCAAACGGGATAATATCGTCAACAAAACTTTGAAATACATCTCCTGCTAGATAGAAAAGCGTACAATTTTGAAGCTACTGCAGTAGTAGCTACCAAAATGGCTGTCTTATTGCATTGTTGTCATAAGATTGAGGTACTGGATCAGTCATCATCCTTACTTGGTTTCTTGCGCCTCTTCATCTCCTGCACGTTTGCCTTCTGATAAACTGTTTTCCTTATTTCATTAAACTGTGATGACATTATCATTAGCTGCAAGTTTAGGTGAGAATATTTGTTTTTCCTTTGTTCATTTCTTTGCGCTCTGGTGTTTTTAAGCAAAATCTCTTCTGTCTTTTTCTGCATAATGGCTACCGTTTTTCGGTTGATTGCTTGGTTTCTTTTTCTCTGTCTCTCTCTTGTTTCTTTTTTCCTGTTGTTCTATCTTCTTTTATTAATTTTCTTCTTCCTTTTTTGTCAATGGTTTGTATAATATGTTCAACTGTCTTTTTGTTGGCTGTTTTAGAAAAGATAAGATAAGCTTGACTGACGAATAGAAGCAGTTTTTCCTTATCATCTGACACACGGTTTCTTCGATTTTATTTGTTTTTCAAACGAAAATGTTTTGTGTTGGTTGTCAGTTTTTGCTGTCTCGTTTGTTTTTTGTTTTTTCGCAATAAATAACGTGACGGATCGTTTGTAGCATATAGCATACTTAAAAGTAGAATTCGTAACAGACAAAACAAAAGTTTTGGCGGTGTGTATTTACGATTGTCAAAACTAAAAGTTCAATGTTGTCACAGAAGCAAATGCAAACTTTATGCTCTGATTGCATAATTTGGAAAAATAGATTTTGCAGCAATTTGATTTTTGCTGAAAACATAAGAAAAACAGTGGATGTACAACAGATTACAGTTCTGTTCCCCTTATGACAGAAAAAAGTATCATACAAAGACTTCAACATAGCACCTTCTATTTTATTTCATTTTCGACATACAGAAACGAATAGAAATTGATGAAGCAGAAAGGGGACCTCTTTTATACCTTGAAATGAACAACAGTCGCAGGAAACGTGCAACGTACAAAACATTTATTATTTTACAAAGGAAATATAAATGAGATATAGATATAACGAAAGAAGTTAATTTTCTAGTTGAAATTTCATAGTAAACGATTTACTATTAATTTAAAACAATAAACAAAACTAATTAATGTTGTGTTGCACCAGAGGAATCAAACTATTGTGCCAAAAATGTAACTAAAGACAATCTGCATGTTGCTGATGAAAATAGTCGCATTGAAACAAAGTAAACTTATTTTAGTTATGTTTAGATTCCTATAGTCTTTTTTAATGTTAACTTCTATCATTTCCTACACAGAACAAATAGAAGGAACAATATCCCAAAAGAGTTCTCTAGTTTATAAGTGAATATCAAACACTTATAACATACAGAAAATGGAAGAGTTAGCTTGTTGTACTGTTAATCATAATATTATCTGAGTATACAAAACTTCGCTCGAAGCATTTGCGATTTGTTTTTCAAATCTTCTGAGTGTTGTTTCTCCAAATTTCATCAAGCAATTACTTTATGTTAGTTTGAATGATTTCTGCTATAACGAAAATGGAAAAGAATTTAATGAAGTGCTTTTCATTAGAATATACTTTTATTTGTACACAACAAATTAAATAATTTGATGATATTTTTGCCCAGACATGAGCAAAATCTGTAGGAGATGATAGTTGAAATCATTCATTTAGCTAAATAACAGCATAATCTGTCACACATGTCTCCATACGTCTACGGTGGGGAAGGTTGGGGCGCAGGCATAGGTGTAAGTAACGTGGGGGGGGGGGGGGGGGTTGGGAGGGGGGTAGCCCCCCAAAGCCTTTTTTCAACCCTCCCCCAAAACTTTTGGGGGGGGGGACGTCCCAAACGTCGCGCCGAAGGCGCAAAAAATGGCCAAAATTTGGGTATTTTTAGGAAAAATTTTGAAAAAATTTTCAAAAAACTCCAAATTTTTGGCTTAAACTGTTTATTATTATGAGAAATACACATTTTAACTGTACTATGGATCTTATGACTCAATATTGACCTTATTTTGGACTTGGAAATCGTTGGCAATCAAGTTTTTGAGTTTAAAACCACTGTCTAATGTTGAAATTACTTTATGGTTAGATGTTTTTTATGATTATAAACAGCTGAAAATGCGATTTTTGGCATAAAAAATGAAAAATTTTTTGGGGGACGGTTGGGGGGGGGGTCCTGGGGGGGTTTGGGCTTTGGTCTCCAGAGCGCCCCCCCCCAAGAAACTGTTGGGGGGATCCTCCCCCATAGGTGTACCACCTGTTTGGGTTGGGGGGAGTAGAAGGTCCAAATTTGGCTCGGGGGACCCCACCAAAATCCGAAATTTGGGGGGGGAGGACCCCCCTAAACTGCACCCAAGTTTTTTTAGCTAAAAATTAGAGATGCACCGGGGCCGCCACTACCGGGGCCGGGGCCGGGACCTCATCGTGGCCCCGGCCGGGGCCGGGGCCGGGGCCTGGAAATTGGGGGTCCAAATCGAAAATTTTCAAAAATTTTCTTGAAAATTTAATTTTTGCACTAATTTTTGATATATATACAAACGTTACTATCGTTGTTTTCATTCATAGCGGCTGGAAAACAAACGATTTGTCACACATTTTGACTTTCGAAAATTCAAAATTTTGGTCAAAAAATGTCAAAAAACTACAAAATTTTGCTAATTTTTGGCCCCGGTCGGTACCGGGGCCTGACCACCGGGGCCGGGGCCTGACTACCGGGGCCGGGGCCGGAGCCAGGCCCCGGTGCATCCCTACTAAAAATACTCCTTTTTCGATGTACAGTACATTTAGCGCACTGAAAAGCTTCTGTTAACAGTTTTTGTATGCAAAAATAGGGCTTGAATATTGACAAATTTGCACTAAAATATGCCTAAATTAGCCCAGATTGTGGTTTATAATTGCGTCTATCACCTTTTAATTGCTATATAAAGCCATCTTTAGCTATTTACAGGTGATCTATAGCCATTTTTTCGAATTTTTTTCAAAATTTTTCAGAAATTGCAAAAAAATTTTCAAAAATTTTGAATTTTTTATTTGGTTTGGACCCAATTTTAGGGAGGAGGGGGGTTTAGCTGAGGTTTGAGCTCGGCTTGGGGGGGAGTAGCCGAGGTCGGGTCTGGCGGGCCCCCTCTGGAGACCCTCCCCCCCAGGACTCCCCCAACCCTCTTCCAAACAATTTTTTATTTTTAAGCCAAAAATCGCATTTTCAGCCATTTCTAATGAAAAAACCATAAAGTAATTTTAACATTAGACGGTGGTTTTAAACTCAAAAACTTGATTGCCAACGTTTTTCCATGTCCAAAGTAAGGTCGATATTGAGTCATAAGATCCATAGTACAGTTAAAAATGTGTATTTCTCATAATAATAAACAGTATAACCAATAAATTTGGACATTTTTGAAAATTTTTTCAAAATTTACCTTAAAAATACCCAATTTTTGGCCATTTTTCAAGCCATCCGGCGCGACTACCCCCTCCCCCCAGGTGGGGGGCCCCAAAACAAAGTTTTGGGGGAGGGTTGAAAAAAGGCTTGGGGAGACTGCCCCCCAACCCCCCCCCCACCATAAACCCATGGGAATCTCCCCCGGCCCCCCGGGGGCACCGCAGGTTGGGGGGGGGGGGTGCCGATAGCCTATAGGTATAGGCTATTAGGTATACTTTGATAAAACGTTAGGGGAGAGATTCGCCGAAATTAGGGTGTGTGTGGTGTCTGCTTTTTTGAGGGGGGTGGGTGGGGTCCCGAAAAACCTATTTGGAGGACGAGTTTTTTGGTAAAAATTTTTGAAAAAATCCCAAATTTGCTAAAGAAGCGTTATTTTCAACATAAAAACAAGATTTTCTCTGTTTTGCTCATTTATTCAATAAACCTTGGTTTGTTGTATATATACCTTGAGATAACGTTGAGCTAGGGGCTGCCGAAATTAGGATGAGTGGGGTCAGCCGTTTTGAGTTGGAGTGGGGTCCGGAATTACCGTATTGTGGGGGGGATTTTTTTGGTCAAAATTCAGAAGAAAATCGCAAATTTACTAAAAAAGCGTTATTTCCAAATAAAAGTCAACAATACTTCTTCATTTTTGTTCATTTCTTTGAAAAACTTATTTTTCTTGCAGCAATTTCAAATTTCCCAAAAAAATTCGAAATGTTACTAATTTTGAGGCAAAATTTTCAAAATTTTCAGGGTGGGGGCCCGCGAATTTGGGTAGGTGGATTCTGGGATTTGGTCATTTTGGGGTTGGGTCAGCCTCTGGGGGTGGCGAATTTGGGTGGGTGGAGTCTGGGATTTTGGCGACTTTTCGATGGGGTCTGCCTCCAAAATTTCGTGGGTGGGGTTGGCACTTTACCATTTCTCCGGAGAGAGGGGTTCTCCATAGGTGTAACGGAGATTTGGGATGGGGGAGGCTCCCCCAACATTTTCTGTGGAGGCCCCCTCTGGTGGCCCTCCCTCAACCCTCCCAGGACCCCCCAACCCTACCCCAAAAAATTTTCCCCAGTTGGGGAGGACGTCCCCCCCCAAAAATATTGGGGGAGCGTTGAAAAAAGGCTTGGGGGGCCAACCCCCCCCTTCAACCCCCCCTTACCTTACACCTATGGGGTTCTCCCCCGCCCCCCCCTGGTACACCTATGGTTGGGATGGAGTGGTCCCTATACGTATACTTTGATAAAACGTTAGGGGAGAGATTCGCCGAAATTAGGGTGTGTGGTGTCTGCTTTTTTGAGGGGGGTGGGTGGGGTCCCGAAAAACCTATTTGGAGGGCGAGTTTTTTGGTAAAAATTTTTGAAAAAATCCCAAATTTGCTAAAGAAGAGTTATTTTCAACATAAAAACAAGATTTTCTCTGTTTTGCTCATTTATTCAATAAACCTTGGTTTGTTGTATACCTTGAGATAACGTTGAGCTAGGGGCTGCCGAAATTAGGATGAGTGGGGTCAGCCGTTTTGAGTTGGAGTGGGGTCCGGAATTACCGTGTTGGGGGGATTTTTTTGGTCAAAATTCAGAAGAAAATCGCAAATTTACCAAAACGTTATTTCCAAATAAAAGTCAACAATACTTCTTCATTTTTGTTCATCTTCTTTGAAAAACTTATTTATCTTGCAGCAATTTCAAATTTCCCAAAAAATTCGAAATGTTACTAATTTTGAGGCAAAATTTTCAAAATTTTCAGGGTGGGGGCCCGCGAATTTGGGTAGGTGGAGTCTGGGATTTGGTCATTTTGGGGTTGGGTCAGCCTCTGGTGGTGGCGAATTTGGATGGGTGGAGTCTGGGATTTTGGCGACTTTTCGATGGGGTCTGCCTCCAAAATTTCGTGGGTGGGGTCGGCACTTTACCATTTCTCCGGAGAGAGGGGTTCTCCATAGGTATAACGGAGATTTGGGATGGGGGAGGCTCCCCCAACATTTTCTGTGGAGGCCCCCTCTGGTGACCCTCCCTCAACCCTCCCAGGACCCCCCAACCCTACCCCAAAAAAATTTTCCCCAGTTGGGGAGGGCGTCCCCCCCAAAACATCTTGGGGGAGCGTTGAAAAAAGGCTTGGGGGGCCAACCCCCCCCCCCCCGTCAACCCCCCCCCCTTACCTTACACCTATGGGGTTCTCCCCCCCCCCCCCCCAGGTACACCAATGAAGGAAGTAAACTGTAGCCTGGTAGGCACTTATGTAGATGGGGGGACAAAAATTTTGCCTTGGTCCCCCCTTATGGTTCGAAAAAATGTTTTGTCTCCGATTTGGCTGAGAACTTTCCCCGTGGGTAAATCGAGGTCGCTGATTTCAAAAATCGAATCGAGAGATTGATCCGATCGATCTATCGATCAGTAGAATCGATCGATCAAAATCGATCAAAAAATTTTTGTCTCCGATTTTCGCGAAAAGTAATGCGGGGATGAGCACCGGCACCCCATGTCCCATGTCCGGAGATATCTCCCGGGGTAAACCTTTACCTTTTACTGTATCTAAGCCTCAAAAACGGGAAGAAACTAAGTTTAAGCTTAAAATTGCTAGTCTGTCTCGCCCTAAAGCCGAGAATTTATAGTCTCGTTGAAGTCTCGGTCTCGCCCAAAAGCCTGGCTTTACTGTACTGGGGGCGGGGGGCGCTCCCCACTTTTCGGGACCCTCCCCGCGGCCCCGCCCCCACTTTTTTGGGCTTCACCCCCCCTCGCTCACTATAAGGTGCCCAGAAAATGCCAAATTTTAAGGATTTTTGGTCAAAATTTTCAAGAAGTTTGAGCATTTTTTAACATAACTACAGCAGTATGTGTAGAAAACGGCTATTTTTACTGTATTTTTGGCATTTTTAGACCATTTTATTCCCCCCCCCACTTTTCTTCGCCTAAAATAAACCCAGAAGGCAGAAACTTGGGCAGTCTCGGTGAAGTCTTGGTCTCGCCCAACCCGACCCTGAGGTTGTCTTGGTTTAGCGCTCTTCCAACCCAACCCTGAGGTTGCAATTTCTGTATATGTATATATTATGCTTTATTAGGCTGGTGCTGATATTTCTATGATTGGTCAATTTGGTGTGGGATTCGACTCAGCTTATCTGCTAGTTGATAAGGTCACTGTCACTTCCAAACACAATGATGATGACTGCTATCAGTGGCAAACGTCTGCTGGTGGTTCGTTCACCATTCGTCAACGGTGCGTATACACGTTTTGTTCATGACGATGACTAAAGTTTATACATGACTACATGACATTGTACATGACTTTCTCCTTCTTTCTCATTTATACTCCTACTTTTTAACGACAGGTGTTGTTACTACTTTACGTAACCCAAACGCGAAAAAACGCAGTTTTAGGCCGTTTGACCAGTGGTCAATAGGCCCCATAGGCTGTAGTGACCAGTGGTCACTTCCGTCGGTTTCGGCGACATGCCCATAGAAACGAGCGTAGTCGATTTACTATATATGCCCCCGACCAAAACGCCGAAAAACGCCGTTTTAGGCCGTTTGACCAGTGGTCAATAGGCCCCATAGGCTGTAGTGACCAGTGGTCACTTCCGTCGGTTTCGGCGATATGCCCATTGAAACGAGCGTAGTCGATTTACTATATATGCCCCCGACCAAAACGCCGAAAAACGCAGTTTTAGGCCGTTTGACCAGTGGTCAATAGGGCCCATAGGCTGTAGTGACCAGTGGTCACTTCCGTCGGTTTCGGCGATATGCCCATTGAAACGAGCGTAGTCGATTTACTATATATGCCCCCGACCAAAACGCCGAAAAACGCTGTTTAGAGTGAGTTTTCCCAACTTTGACCCTGGGCGAGGAACCACGGGAGCCATGCTGACCAGTGGTCACTTCGGGCGGTATCGGCAGTATGCTCATCGTTTTCAGCGACCCCGATTTACTATATATGGGTACCACCCCGAGGCCAAAAAATGCCATTTTTAGTGACTTTTAGGGCATTTCTAGTAAAAGTGGGACTTAGAAACTTTTCGCCCAAACAGGCCAAAAAAATGCAAAGTTTGGGCCCATCTCCTGAAAGCTAGAGGGCAAAATTAAAAAATCCCCCTCGTTACTTTATGCACCCCTACCGGTAGTTTTCAACAAAAGATACTAGACCTCTCCAACTTCTACCCAGTTCTAGAAAAGTGTGACCAAAATTTGCGAAAAATAGCGAAAGTCCGACTTTGGGACCTTGGCACAGAGCCAAAAATGGCCAGGTGCCAAAATGACCAAAAAAAGGTAGCATGGAGGAATCCTGTCTACCAACATATAATAGTAGTATGGTGCCAAAATGCCCACATCGTTCCAACACTTCGCCGTAAAATGCATTTCCAGAAATTTACTTTACTTTACTTTACTCAGAAAAAAAACAAACGCACGGTAACTATCGCCTAGTGCAAAAATTCGAAGTTTCGAATTCGAACCAAAAGTATGGTGGTACTTGTAGTACTACTCGAGTTGTTTACGATGGTAACCTTTTTACCACTCCCGGACCTCTAATTAGCTGGCACCAGGCCAACACGGTCTCCAGGGGGCCGCGCAGACGCCTTTACACCCATATTATGTAGGGGCGCTATCGCGCCCCTACATAATAAAAATATCCGATGGCGGAATCATTTTTGAAGTTATGCATGCAGCCGATCCAACTTTCCCGATTTTTTCCCTAAGGTGAAGGTCCGAGCTCAAGTTGCTGGGAATGGAGCAACTCAAATCTAGCAAGAATAAATTTTTGGGGTTTGGGGTAGGTGTAAGCCCGATTCGGCATAGTCGGAATAAACAAAACCTTTAGTTCAATATTAGCTCTGATGACTCCCATGGGTTTGTGATGTATTTAGCGGCAATTTTGTTTGCAGATGCTGATGTTACTCGGGGAACAAAAGTATGTCTTCATCTGAAGGAGGATCAGACAGATTATCTGGAAGAACGAAAAATCAAGTATGTTGTGAAGAAGCATTCTCAGTTCATTGGATATCCCATCAAATTGTTTGTCGAGAAGGAGCGTGGTAAGGAAATTTCTGACGATGAAGTTGAAGAAGAGAAAAAGAAGGAACAGGAGAAAAAGGAGAAAGGTTGGTAGAACCTCTTGCAATTACAAAGTTGGGAAACAGTAGCTCTAGAGGAATGTATGTATGTCTATGTATGCTTGCTAAAAACTAAACCTTTCGGAGGCGCCAGCACTTTTGTGTCTGAACCCAGATTCTTTATCTCATTTATATTTTTGTTGAATATATGAATATAGCTTTATTTCAATATAAACACGCAAGAAGTTCAAGGTGCAATCAAATATAATTGTTAGTCAAAGACGTCGGCACAGGAAAGGGAAGTTGGAATGAGAGTAGGCTTAGATGTTTTATTAATAATGCAGTTCTTGCATAAAATGCAGAAATCGTTGAGCTTCCTATTGGTGGGTGTGCAGTGCAACTATTATTTTATTTTTCTACATAGTTTTTTGGCTGATTACCTTGCTTACAAATGTACGTACGTAATAGCTTTTTGTAGAAGAGGGTAGCGGAGATGATATGCCGGAGATTGAAGATGTAGGCGAAGATTCAGACGAAGAAAAATCGAAGGATGACAAGAAGAAGAAAAAGATCAAGGTAGATATTCTGTTATAGGGGTTTCTATTCTGCTGCATTTTTGTCTAGGTAACCTGAGCGGTATTAAAGCCTCTACAAAGCCATCAGCCATCAGGGGGGGGAGGGGCTGGTCATAAAGGCACATGGCTCAAGTAAAAAGTTTGCTTTCGATCGTCGTAGCGAGCCATGTCCTAAACGAGCACAAGAGCCAGCCCTTGTAATGGAAAGCAACGTATTTTCAACGGCAAAGACATCTACTGTCAAGACGAAGCTTTTTGAGCAGACTTGCAGACCCGGCCCGGTATCCGCCGAGGCCCAACTCCTTCGACCATGGTACCCAAAACAGTCGACCCACCCCAAAACCGACCCTCGGACCACAACTCCGGACCAAAATTGAAAATTTTACTATTACTCACTACGGACTTCGCTTAGCTAACCTATATCATGCATGCAGAATGTTCACACTCTGCACTATCTAGCCATGTATTGGATACCTTGCCATGACATCTGATCTGTGTTGGCCCACGGCGGAAGATTTTTTGCGAACTTTTTCGCAAAAACAGCACCCACAACTTTTTGTAAAAGGTGCGGGGTGGCTGCTACAGGAGACAGTGTTGGCATGGTGCCAGCTAATTAGAGGTCGTCCGGGAGGGATAAAAATGTTACCATCGTAAAGTACTCGAGCAGTACTACAAGTACCACCATACTTTTGCTTAAAATTCCGAACTTCGAAATTTTGCACTAGGCGGGAGTTACCGTGCGTTTGTTTTTTTCTCGGTTAATAACGCTTTTCGGAAGTGCATATGTCAGCGCAGTGTTGGAACGAAATGGGCATTTTGGCCCAATACTATTATCACATGTTGGTAGGCAGGGTCCTCCCATGCAACCTTTTTTGTCATTTTGGCACACTGCCAATTTTGGCTCTGTCCCAAGGCCAGAAAGTCGGACTTGCGTACTATGCGGTGATTGTAACGAGGGGGATTTTTTTAATTTCGCTCTGGAGCTTTCAGGAGATGGGCCCAAACTTTGCATTTTTCACCTGTTTTCACCAAAAGTTTCTAAGGGCCTTTTCAAGAAAGGGTAGAGTAAAGTAGACTAGAGTTAAAAATGGCTGTTCTAACTCGCTTTAACTCCACTCAAGCTTGCGTTTCCCTCTTTTAACTCTTTCATGAAAAGGATCGAGTTAATTTTAACTCTACTCTACCCTTTCTTGAAAAGGCCCTAAGTCCCGCTTTTACTAGAAATGGCCTAAAAGTCACTAAAATGGCGTTTTTCGACCATGGGGTGGTACCCATATATAGTAAATCGGGGTCGCTGAAAACGATGAGCATACTGCCGATACCGCTCGAAGTGACCACTGGTTAGCATGGCTCCCGTGTTTCCTCGCCCAGGGTCAAAGTAGGGAAACGGAAAACTCACTATAAACAGCATTTTTCGGGGTTTTAATTGGGGGCACATATGGTAAATCGACTACTCTCGTTTCAATGGGCATATTGCCGAAACCGATGGGATTGACCAGTGGTCACTACGGCAATACACGAACCCGAACCGGCACCTTTAGCAAGTTAGTTAGTTTGTATATATTGTAAATCGATTTCTTAAATGACATGGTATTAAAGGGGAGCGCGAGAGCGCTCCCCTATAATATGGGTGTAAAAGGCTAAAAAAAGGCCAAAAAAGCCAAATTTGTGTCAGCGTGCAGAGCAGAGCATTGCAATTGCTGTTTTGGGCCATCTAGTGGGACGCATATAAGGGTTATTGGGGTCGCTCGACACGATGAGCGTAGTCGCAGCGCTGTGCGGGGCTGTTATCGTGCTGTACTGTTATGCAGCAACCATAGCACGCTGTCTGTAGACTTACTGTAAACGGCTGAACATATGTAACTTGGTGATAATTGTGTCTGTCGTAAGGGTGATCGGTAGCTATGTTAGTTGGTGCACTCTCTAGCTTCCACCGTGCTGTATGTGCTGTCCCAAACACAGCACCATCGATAACACGTTATTAAATTGGCAATGGTTTTGAAATTCGGCATACAGATAGTTTAGGACATGACAAACTATTATAGATTCGTTTTGCATACGTATTACAATGTTACTATGTGGTTGCGCTGCAGTGGAGTGCTGCTGAAGTACAGCACGGCCTATAGCTAGCTACAGGTAAGTTGCAATCGTCCGAAATTTTGTGTACAAGTGTGGCAGAGCACTGCGAATCGGGCCGTATGAGTTTCCTTCACTGACAGTAAAGTTTACATCTGGTTGCGCTGCAGTGGGGTGCTGCTGAAGTACAGCACGGCCTAATACTAGCTACAGGTAAATTGCAATCGTCCGAAATTTGGTGTACAAGTGTGGCAGAGCACTGCAAATCGTGCCGTATGAGTTTCCTTCACTGACAGTAAAGTTTACATCTAATTGCGCTGCAGTCGACTGCTGCTGAAGTACAGCACGGTCTGTAACTGATGACATGTACATACAAATAATAACTATATACTGCAACTAAAACTATTGCAGTCATGGGTACTGGATGTTGGTTTTCTGTCATCAAAATAGAGAAAAATTAAGAAATTGGAACTTTTCAAGTTTCTTCAAATTGTCGTGTACTTTCGGTTCGCAATTAATGATTGGCGAAATTTTTAAGGTTACTTTTATGGAACATTGACAGTTTTACTTAAAGTTTACTGGGAGCCTTAAAAATGAAATAGGACATGTATAAAAATGCTCCGATGGAGCATGAAAAATGCAATATGGGTGACATTAGGTTGTAAATGGACAGAGGACTAGGTTTTAAAACGTTAATATGGGAGGGGCAGCTTGTAAATGCCAGGAGGACTAGGTTAATAGCGCACTAATATGGTCCATCTTCGCTGAACAACCCATATTCGCGCTCACCCATGCTCCACTCCACATATTATATACATATACGAGTAAGATCTGCATTCTTCAGCTTTCCAAGCAAGCAAGCGCGACGATTTTGAAATATTAATGCTTATTCCAAATAAACAATGCAGTTCTGGTAGAAAGGTGTTCAAGGTATTTTTCTGAACTGTGAGCGCATAATCTTGTATTAAGTCGATGCGAAAAGCAGTTGACATTATGTTCGTGTATTATTAAATTGTATAATAAGGAGCACGATTACATATATATTTGCAGGATCATGCTGACAAATCGTAATTTTGTGAAGAACTGCCGATAGCAACTTTCTGGGCAGTATTCGCGAATATGGGTTGTTCAGCGAAGCTGGTCCATATTAGTGCGCTATTAACCCCTAGTCCACCTGACATTTACATTCTGCCCCTCTCATATTAACGTTTTAAAACCTAGTCCTCTGTCCATTTACAACTTAATGTCACCCATATTGCATTTTTCATGCTCCATTGGAGCATTTTTATTTTTGTATACCTATTGATGTTTTGATTGTGTTTCGCACTTTCAGACTTCCAATGAGCTCGGCGCGAAGTCGACGTACTATATATTGTGACCACAGTGGACTGGGAGTAGCCTCGGTGGTGGTTTTGCGGGGGAGGTAAGGCCTATCGACGGGTGCCGCCGCATCCCGGAGTCTTTGGTGATCCGAGTGGTGCAAGCGGTCTACTAGTGTCTCTGTTTTCTACGTTGGATGCTGCGGCCGCTGCTTGCTCCTGCTCTTCCGGATCTCCTGTGGGCCAGCTTACCCTCCTGTTTACCGGCGGCGCTCGTAGACTAGAAGGACTTTTCAGTCGGGGTCTATGAGACCCGGCATCGTAAGCGGTTCTGGCAAGGCAGGTACGGTTCTGACGCTAACGTTGGTGTGTCCAGCAGATGCGGAAGTTATGTTGATAATGTCCGAAAACTTCTAATTAATTCTTTAGTTTTGGTAAAATATATAATTTACGTTCAAAATTCTTAGTCGCTAACAGAAAATTCTTTTCCTATTTTCACTAACAGTGTTCCACACATTAAAAATTTTCCTTGCAGTATCATGCTAACAGGTTTCATTAGATCAACCGTCAATTTGTGCAAGTGTTGCTTTTGACGTAACTCTCCGAATTAAAAGCTGTATACATAATTTGTAATGCTATGTATTGTGTTCGTGCACATGCACATCCATACAAACACACCATATATATTACATATCAGTTTTTGTCACGTGCGCATGTAACTAGATGTTTATCTTGATTCTGGGTCTTTATCTATGTACCTTTTTTATCTATGCATCTACGCGTTCACATGTACTTTACAGTTTTCTCATCACAGAGGGGTTGTATACTAATCGAAATGTTGCGCCAGAGGTAGCTAAGCTTGCATCCTTCTGTTTGGCTCAGAAGTTAATACCCTTTTTCTTTAGTACACAATGAGAAACAGCATTAATCTGGGCCTATTCTAGGGATGTTTTCTTGGGGGGGCTATCTGGGGGGCCCTCGGGGGGCGAATCATTTTGGGGGGGGGCCAAAATTTTTCAAAATTTTTCTAAAAACATGCTAAAAATTGCGCCATGTTTATAGCAATCGCCAAAAATAAGCGGATTTAGTGCTTAAATAGGCAAAAAATGACTAAAAATCTCCGGCAAAGCCGGAAAATGTTTAAAAATTTTCCCTTCTGAGCGATTTTTTCAGGGCAAAAGTTGGTACCAAAAGGGGCACCCACTTTTTGGGGGGGGGGGCGATTTTGGGGGGGATTTTTTGGGAGGAAGGGTGTTTATGGCCCCCCCCCCAGTAGAATAACCCAGTTAATTTCAACTAATTTTAATTTGCAGGGTTTTTGCACAATTTGCACATTCTGGAAAACCAGGAATTTGAGTGAATACCTGAAAGAAGCTGGGAAAAACGAACTGATTGCAAAATTTCTTTCTTATGCATTAAAATATGAAAAGAATTGATTGCAAAATTTCTTTCTTATGCATTAAAATATGAAAAGAATTGCATGAATTTAAATTCTATTAGCTCCATTTAGTTTTCTAATCAATTTTGTTGTAACACACCTTACTCGCTAGGGACCGATATGAAATTCGAACCTAAACGTTAGTTAATATAGTTTCTGAATATGAACGAAATAGCCTCTCGTGTATGTTCGATAACATTGATTTAAAGTTTGTTAATACAGCGGTCTCCCTTTGTAGTTTTGTAGACATTAAAGCAGAGGTGTGTTTTTTATTCCGGTTCCTCCAGAAACGCCACCACATATAGTTTTGCGAGAAATTTGACAAATTTGTCTTCGCTTTTCAGTATACTTAAAAGATTTTTATGTGCAAACCAATGAAATCTAAAGAAAATGATACACCAGGCTGACAAATTGACTTCACATTTTATGTCAACATCTGGTCATTAATTAGCACAGCGGGGGGACCTGGTTTTTTCTACTGTGATTTTCGTATTTCCCCAGTCCACACACTCTCCTTTGGCACCATTTTTGAATCTAGTTTAATTCCGTCTCACTTAAGATGATACGCATATTTCATTAGATGGAAAAGGAATATGCAAATTAGTAATCACTTCACAGACATGACAAACGTCAACCATTAATTTTTCGATTGGTCGGCAACGACTTACCAACTTTTGTACGGTTCTGGCAACGACATCAAATTTTGTACGTTTCTTCTAGTTTAGGCTAACATCGCTTTCTAACCGCCAGGCCTACAGCAAAACTAATGGCACATATCCCATTACGTCTTGTCACAGTGTGCTAAAGCGCAGACGTTTTCATTGAACCCAACTAGAAGCAGATTCAGATTTCAGGGAGAAACCACTTTCACTTTGCTTTTAGGATTCATCATACAGAAAGCTGGTAGCACCGATATGACGTTTTTCTAAACGTTTCCTGATTGCTGTTAAATCTCAACGTAGTCAGGCGGAATTAGCATTTGGCGAAACAGGCACACTTAAAAAACCTTTTAGCACTGCGAAAAATGCAAATTAGGTGAGGACTTGACGCGCTTGACAAAGGTCAAGTCTTACAGTCAAGCAGTAGGCGCACGCACGCAAAGACTTAACATACTGTAAATGTCACAGGAACATTTCCCGCATTGCAGTCTAAATGCATATAAGTATGAATATGCACAACGACGCACATACACATATACATACATACACACATACATGCAGATATGCAGTGTCTATTGTGTCGCTACTCGTCATACATATGTACATAACTATCAATTTGGACACGCAGATGTGCATGTCTGATCACAGAATTACGTGTATATTTATCATTTACACATCCTATATGCAAATTAAGTATCACTTGGCTTCTTGACCTGCGCCAACATTGCGAGTCAACATGGTGACACACACAAATACGTACACATTTCTTTGTTAAACAAACGCACACACTCTCTGCTTGACAACTTGACCAAAATTTGCATAGCGTTTTATGTCAACAACCAACTTGAATGAATATGTGACCGTGCAAACTGTACATACACCAGTCCTACCTAAACAACTAACACAATAATCACAACACTACACTCGGTGGTCGTCAATTTTTAAAGTTCTTTTCTATCTGCAGCTGTTCTCATATCTTTTAATGCAATTTTTAGAAACCGAACAACTGAAAGCACTGCTGACGATGTAATAGAATCTGTTTTTGACGTCTATCCTACTTTACGATTCTACTCTAACATGCCCTGTTGCCTCTCAATCGTAGAGAATAGGCAATATCAAGAGTACATAATAACTAAGAGTGTGACAAGCGTCACACTCTTAGTTATCAAGCAGAAAACATCATCTGCACAATAACGGCCTACCCCCCCCCACAACTGAGTACCAGGTACACAATTGTGCACGAGCACTCGCTTGTGACCCCCCCACAACTGAGTACCAGGTACACAATTGTGCACGAGCACTCGCTTGTATGTTTACATGTTGAAGCCAAAAACATTCTATCAGCAGCTGGCCACTTTTTGGCTTCAACATGTAAACATACAAGCGAGTGCTCGTGCACAATTGTGTACCTGGTACTCAGTTGTGGGGGGGGGTCACAAGCGAGTGCTCGTGCACAATTGTGTACCTGGTACTCAGTTGTGGGGTGGGGTCACCAGGTACTCAGTTGTGGGGGGGGGGGTAGGCCGTTATTGTGCAGATGATGTTTTCTGCTTGATAACTAAGAGTGTGACGTCTGTCACACTCTTAGTTATTATGTACTCTTGGCAATATTAAATATACTTTTTCCCTTAAAACAAAATTCATTTTTGTCTTTAATCAAATTCAGTAACCTTTCCAGTATAATGAGACTTATGTTTGTTCAAATGTGACACTTTTTGGCAACATGAATTTTTGATCTTTTCTCTACAATCATTTATTTACAATGCTCTCCAAGTCTTAATGTAACGATATGAATTAGTAAGCCCTTACTAATGTGCCCGTACAATTTTCTCTATTTTCCTGCATGTTAAAAGTGTTAATGGAAAATTGTAGGGGTTCCGAAACAATGCAGTGCACAAGAAAGGGTTAAAATATTATATTTCGATGCAAAATGTCTATACTTCTCTGGTCTTTTCCTACTTCGAATGTGTTCCTCAAACGCTAACAGTCACATTAATATTGTAAACTTATCATTTTCACGTCTCGATATGCAAATTAAGTTTCACTTGACTTGCTGACCTTCGCCAACATTCAGAGTCAACATGATGACACACAGAATTACGTGTATATTTATCATTTACACATCCTATATGCAAATTAAGTATCACTTGGCTTCTTGACCTGCGCCAACATTGCGAGTCAACATGGTGACACACACAAATACGTACACATTTCTTTGTTAAACAAACGCACACACTCTCTGCTTGACAACTTGACCAAAATTTGCATAGCGTTTTATGTCAACAACCAACTTGAAAGAATATGTGACCGTGCAAACTGTACATACACCAGTCCTACCTAAACAACTAACACAATAATCACAACACTACACTCGGTGGTCGTCAATTTTTAAAGTTCTTTTCTATCTGCAGCTGTTCTCATATCTTTTAATGCAATTTTTAGAAACCGAACAACTGAAAGCACTGCTGACGATGTAATAGAATCTGTTTTTGTCGTCTATCCTACTTTACGATTCTACTCTAACATGCCCTGTTGCCTCTCAATCGTAGAGAATAGGCGATATTAAATATACTTTTTCCCTTAAAACAAAATTCATTTTTGTCTTTAATCAAATTCAGTAACCTTTCCAGTATAATCAGACTTATGTTTGTTCAAATGTGACACTTTTTGGCAACATGAATTTTTGATCTTTTCTCTACAATCATTTATTTACAATGCTCTCCAAGTCTTAATGTAACGATATGAATTAGTAAGCCCTTACTAATGTGCCCGTACAAATTTCTCTATTTTCCTGCATGTTAAAAGTGTTAATGGAAAATTGTAGGGGTTCCGAAACAATGCAGTGCACAAGAAAGGGTTAAAATATTATATTTCGATGCAAAATGTCTATACTTCTCTGGTCTTTTCCTACTTCGAATGTGTTCCTCAAACGCTAACATGAGCTCACAAATATAGCCGACAAACTCTACTCAGTTACAATAGATACTATTACTTACGCCTACTTCACAATTCCAGTCACTTCGCATACAATAACAAGCAGAAGTTATGTGCATAATGTGTGTTGACAATTTCTGAGTCTGTACTAATCAACTCGAGGTTGTGAAAAATAAATCTTAAGTGACTTCGTAGCGAACAAATTAACCTTGAAGTTACGCATACTCACTTCACAACACAAATAGAATTAAAGTTCTCAAAGAAATTTGTACTTTACCCATAGGGGGGGGCTATGAGGTACTATCAGTATCAGGCATCCCAGCATTGACATTCGAATTCTAGGCAACCTCAAAACAACATATCTAACGACTTTCGGAATCAATGAGCTCGATTTTGACATTAGTTTTTTGTCTAGCTGCTGCTCCGGCATCAGTAACGAATTATAAAAATGATTTTTAATTGGCTAAAATGGAAAAAACCCTCCCCAGACTGGATCCGAGCACAGACTACGAACTTCTGTATATGTATTGATAGCGCATTGTTGTACCAAACACCCTCCTATGAAGTTCACTGCATGACTACTTCAATTGACGACAGTTTCAACGACGGCAGAAAGAAATTAACATTGTACACATATCCTTTTCACATTTCATATGCAAATTAAATTTTACTTGAATTCCTGATCTTCGCCAACATTGAAAATCAACAGGGGCACACACAAACTACGTATACACTAATCATTTACACAACGCTTATGCAAATTAAGTATCACTTGGCTTCTTGACCTGCGCCAACATTGAGAGTCAACATGGTGACAGACACAAATACGTACACACTTCTATGTTGAACAAACCTACACACTCTGTGCTTGACTTCTTGACCAACAATTGCATAGCATTTTATGTCAACAACAAACTTCTTTATAACAATTTTATACTTACAGCAACAGCAGCAGACTCATGTGACAAAACCGTCAGAGGCTGTGACGCGGGGCCAGGCTGCTAGTTAAAGTTTAACTAAATTGTTTCCTGTAGAACGGGAACACAAAACATTGCTGAGTTAATTCTTGTATAGTGGGGAAACAAAAGACTACACTGGCTCAATGTCTTTTTGTTACTCCTAACTCCTTCTCTGTACTTATAATCATGTTTTTCTGTTGCAGAGGCCCCACCCCACCTGAATAAAATGTTTCCCATCTTCCTCTGTCAGAACATTCCTCAATTCTCTTCTCCTCCGTTGTCTGGTTAGAGAGAGAAGAACTGTTCACAAATTTTGCTTTTTTTGTTATTATTACATTTATTTTGTCAGTTGGAAATAATAAAGTGAATCAGTTGTACAGTACTGTTTTTGCAATATAAGGACAACGAAAAGCCGCGCACTACCTAAACTGGAACTATTAAGAAGGGTGTGCGCGTTTTATTTCTTCGCCTCAGCACATACAGGAGAAACAATTTGAAATACGTTTATTTTGCGACGCAACATGAAAAAACTTAAGTTAAAAGATTTTTCTCACACGCTGAAAAGAAAATAAACAGGAAAAAGATAAAAGAAAAGAAAATTAAGAAGAGAGGAAAAAAGCAGGAGATAAAAGGAGAAAAAGCAGGAAATAAAGAACAGTAATAATGTCGACACATGAAATGGTAGTCTAACATACACTATTCTCTTTTCAGTTAAAGACACTTAAAACTACATTGGCAATGAAGTCAGCTGATTTTGCTGCTCTCTGATTGGTTGTTTCATGGGGATCCCCATAGAAAATTGCTCGGCGAGCAATCCGTCCCCATGGAGATTTTCATGGGGATCCCCACGAAAATCCCCACAGACATCCCCATGGGGCGTTCCTATGGGGACAGATGGGGTCCCCTTGGGGATCCCCATGGGGAAATCCCCTGGGGATTCCCCACGGAAATCCCCATCGTGTGAAATCGGCTTTAAATAAAACGAGTTGACTATCTAGAATTTAGAATAAGACTAGATCACAAGGTAACTGTGTGGTGTGTGATGCCAATGGAAATTGCCCTAAGTCTACTTAGTAAGAATATTTAACAACAAATGATTTTACTGTCAATTTCACAACTGAGCCAGCAAGACTCCAGTTTAGTTTTTAAATATTACTGAAAAGCTAGGGTGAGCAAATGGCTTGAGAATATTTGTAAAATGTACAATTTATATTAAACTTTTCAATTCTAGAAATTTTAGAACTTGTGCTTAAAATTAATATATAAGTAATCAGTGAAAGTAATCAGTGAAATTAAATCTGCAAGATCTTTACTGATTTACAGTCAGTAAACAGTATTCAGTAATTAATCAGTGAATAGTCAATGACTAGTCGAATATTGAAGCTAATGCAGAAAATAAGAAGTGTATTTGGAACAGTGCCAGAACTTCAAATTCAAAATTTGGCAAGACCCTGCCACCCATACCTAAAGGAGAACTGGCCCAGACCCAAGTTTAGTTTAGAGGGAAAGTTTAGACGTTTTGAACGTGTGACACGATTTTAAAAAAATTAGACGTTTTGTCAGTAGACGTTTCGTCGTTAGACGTTTCGTCGGTAGACGTTATGAACGTTAGACGTTTTGACTTTAGACGTTTTGATAGGGAACCCTTTCTAGCCATAACAACCAATCTGGTGCATTGACAACGTACTGATAATGGCAAAAACTAAAACTTTCCAATCTTTGCACCTAGAAATGCGGAAGTGGTCCCAGAATGTTAAAGAGCACTAAAATAACATCCATGGAAAGTTTCATCCACGTTCATAACGAATTGGCGCTTGTAAGGTCAAATTTACACAAAATGATACTAGCACCTTAATACGGTACGAGACGTTGTACTGCGTTAAATAGTACATACCGTTTAATACGGTGTCCGTTTAAAACGTCTAAATTCAAAACGTCTAACGTTCATAACGTCTACTGACAAAACGTCTAATTTTTTCAAAATTGTGTCACACGTTCAAAAACGTCTAAACTGTCATAACATCATGTGATTTTGGTATTTATTTTGAAATTTTGTAAATTTTGAAAAAATGTACAAATTTGATTTGTAATAGATTTAGTGTAATTCAAAAGTAGGATATATTAAAATAACACTAAACTATACCCTAACGTCTAGTTTTGATTATTCAAATAGCTTGAACATTTTTAAAATTAAAAAAACATTTTTGATTTTAAAATTTGTCACAAACGCAATGACTCGGTCCGGGTAGTTCACCATACTGAGTTAATTTAGCATCAGGTGAATGCTGACGCTTAAGCGGTCCTAAGATCTAATATATTTTTTCAAATTTGAAAATCCAAAATTTTTAAGGGTTGCCTTTTTGGTGAAAGAGCGGAAACCCAAAACTAGGACAAATCAACAAATCAATAAACAAGTAAGATTTGCAGAAAGTTTCAAAATTACAAGTTGGGAAAGTGTAGACGTTTTGAACGTGTGACACAATTTTGAAAAAATTACACGTTTTGTCACTAGACGTTTTGTCGTTAGACGTTTCGTCGGTAGACGTTATGAACGTTAGACGTTTTGAATTTAGACGTTTTGATAGGGTACAGAAAAACGTTTAATACGGTACAGAAATTGATATATCGTATGCACAAAATGCGTGCGTTAAGTAACAGATTCACGATAAAATCCTAAAGAGAAGAAATCCCAACACGAGTTCTGACTTCAAGTCTCAGTTTTTTAAAACTACGAGCTTGTAAATTGCAATTCACAAATTTCATAAGAACAAAAATATGAACAATCTAATAAATGATTGATCACCAGTCCTACTAACTCTTTAAATAATGCCAGTTGTATAGTTTTTTATTTTTGTAATTATAGGGTGGATACAGTACTCGTAATGAAATGTGTTTCGTTTTTGCCGATTACTATCCTAAAATGAACACGTTGACCTGGTGTGCAGGTGGACCTCAAGATATTGTTTATGCGAAACTACTGGGCGTCGAAATAGCATTAAGGTAATGTCATTATTAAATATTAATTCAAACAATAGGCAATAATCCATGAAATGTGATTAGTCAAGTTACATACGGCAGCGTTATAAACTGGGGATGGTTTAGATCAGTGTTGGACGCTGGCCGAAAATTAGTACCGGCAGTAGCCCTGCGGGCCCAATTTTTGTATAACATGGTAACAAATTTTGACTTTTTTTAGAAATTCAAACAATATAATAGAACTTTTCCTCAGTGAAATGCTTTTTGTCTTCCCTTTCCCGCTTCCCTTTGCCTTATAATTTTGGCGATTGCTCATATACTATCTTCCGCAGCGAATAAGCGGCAGCTTGACTTGATGAAATAGATTTGTTCAAATTGGTATATATACAATATCACTGGACACCATTCGTCTCGATTATGCTGTGAAGTCTTTCCAAAGGGATTTTGGGTCGCAATACATGAGTCAAAAGTCAATTTTCTGTACAACTTTTCTTTACATCGATACAGGGTACAGCCGTAAACTTAAATCTTAATCTGAACAAATTGTTGTGTCAAGATCCAATTTACATTTATACTCTGAAAATTTACATAGAAATTTTTTTCATGACTTCATTCTACAATTTTCACTCATAAGGGGTCGCTGGCTACCGCGACCCCTATGATAATAGTGTTATATGGGCAAAACAAAAATAATAAATAAAAGTAGCAATTACTTAATGTTATGTTGCTTGCATGCGCAAAATTTAGTTGCGGGCCGCCGCGGTCTGAATTTATTGGTGCGGGCCGCGGGCCGGCTCAGTGCGGGCCAGAAATGTGAGCGCTGGCTGCGGGGCGTGGGCTGGCCGCAAATTTCGGCCCGCGTCCAACACTGCGTACAGGGACAAGCTTGTGTCTTTCGCATAATCTCACAAAAATTTACAACTTTGCTTACAACCATTCTTCGGTTTAAGAGATAACAGCGAAAATTTATTTTCAAGGTCCAAAACAGTTCATTTTCGAAAGATCAAATATTGCAAGATTTCGACAGCTTCAGCAGCTTCAACAGCGGGTTCGTCGGTCAGGTAAATTGTTCACATTTGTTGTCCTAAAGGACAAGTTATGCCCTGCGGATAGCTCTGAGGCGTCTCTGCCAAAAAAACAATGAAATTTTGAAAACTGCAATCATTTTGGTTTGAACACGGATTTATGCAAGCAACGCAAAAGCGGCTTTACACGCGCATTTTTGGGGCAACTGACGAAGGCTACTTTGCAGGGTTTTGCTTTTTTTGTTCAAAAGAAATAGGCGTCCCAACTTGAAAATTTAGACGAAAACCACACAAAATTTACATATTTCTCAATTGAGCTTGATTGTTCATTAAACGATTTCCGAAAAATAGTTTTTCCCTCGGAAAGACGTTTCTTGTGAAGCGTGAACTAATCGCTCTTCCTTGCCACCTTAGCCTTCCCATACTTCGAGAAGTCCATGCTCAAAGATTGCTTTTGTTATCACATGTCCATATCGAACAATCCAATTGAGACAGCTGTACTCTATCTAGTTGTGACAAATACATTCTAAGCTTTGAAATGGCATAAAAATTATCGTTGAACTCCAAGAATTGAGTAAATTACAGTTTTTCAAAATTTTCTGCAAATACCGGAACCAGCGCCTTTTATACTTGACTAATTTCAGCAACGAAACACTGAAACCTGTGGTAGAATTTCCTGTAGGATCTGGACAGCAGATTACTATGAAAGAAATGGCCTTAAAGCATTACGACTGGAATTTGAGTGAGGCCACATTTGAAACAAAGGATGAGCAGAGAACCAGGTTGGGGGAAAAGTGGCAGAAGGAGCTAAATAATGGTCCATTTTACCAGTTCTGTACTGCTGCTAGCACACGGCTGATTCCTGAAGTAAGTAAGCAATTATTAAGGGTGTCTGAAATTTACCTAAATACTTACCTGCACTGAACAAATTCTGTTTGTAAGAGCTTGAATCAAAGTCAATAACGGGGACTGTGAGCTTCTCAGCTCCCTAGTATAATTGGTAGAAAGCAGTAAAAACAAAATCAGATGTCTGTCTAAACTGTTGAAGCTAAAAGGGAAACGGATGCTGAATATTGATCTACAAAACTGCAACAGAAACTGATACTCGGCGGAAAGGAAAGTAGTGTAGTGTCACACCTTTCCATACTCCAATCAGTTGTTTCAGGTATTCTTCTGACTCCATTGCTAATTGCACATATCCCAGCAGAGCCTTCTCATCTTAAATTAGTTTTGTACACACGTTTGGTGCCCGTTACTGGTTACTTTAAGTCTAAAAGTTTTTGCCACATTAACAATCATTCAGAAAGATAGCAAAACCGCTACCAGCCACTATCCACAATGTTTGATGGGTACAGGTTAGCGTGGATTTTCCTTGCATGTTTTTGACGTTCCCTAATATCGGCAAATTCCAAGTTTAGCACCATTTAGCTAGTTTTCATTAGTCATCGCGTTCATAGTGATTCATTAGTCATCAATTGTCATAGCATAAATTTCGTAAATTTTAAATTACGCTGGTTCTCGTCAAATAAATATTTCCTATTTTGGCATACATTATTGATATGTTTGAAACAATTTTAAAAAGGCATTAAAATGTGTTAGAGATCGGAACAGTCACTTTTTGATGTGAATGTACCATTGTATTGAGGTTACAATTGCCTGATAGCTAGGAACAGAGCAATTATTTGCTTGTAATCGGCAAAGCATAACGTTAAGTCATGAGTATTTGCTACAAAAGGACACGTACGACCATAAAATTTTGAATTTTTACGGATAAAATTTTTAAAATCCGGGAACTTTGAAAACCCGGAATTCCGGAAACTGGGTGCATTTCCGTGAAACGTTTGTAAGAGCAAAGATATGCAGTTGGACCTGCTCTATTCGATCGCGGAAACAAAATTTCGATACCGATAAAAATTCGACGAAAAAAGAAAAATTTTAGATTTTCCGTAAACGAAACACGGAATTCCGGATTTTTCCGGATTTTCGAAATCTCGAGTCCCTGACGATTCTAAAAATATATACATTGTTGGAGTTTACTCCAATCCAAAGGCTAATCTGCTATAAACGGTTAAGGGGGTTACACTATCAAACTTTCGTCTGACTTTGCCAGATGAAAATTTTCCTCCAACAAATGTCAGACGAAATTCTCGCATGTAAACGACTAGCTGAGTCAGCTCTGACAAGAAAATTTTTGTTGGATCAAAATGGAAATTCCGTCTGATATCAGACGAAACTGACCAGTCGTAAGCTTCATTTGAAAGAAAGCTGGCGTGAAGCAACAGACTTTGAATTTCATTGGATACTGTGTCATTGTCAGACGCAAACTCCTTTACGTTTTTGGTGGACAGTGTAAACTACATGTAAGAATGTTTGCTCTGATATTTGTTCCACCTGATAAAAAGAGATGAAAGTTTGATAGTGTAAACCAGGCTTTACATTTTGTACACACATTTTTTGGTCATAGGTACAAGTACGAAGACTTCATGTTGCACTTTGTATCATTCGCAACACACATGAACTGTATACCCTAAATCGTGGAATAAATGATTTAAAGTTTAACACAGGATTTAATTATATTGAAGATTAACTGTGGACTTTGAACTGTGGAATTTAGGGTAAACTTGGCATGTATGGACGATAATCTTGTATGGACGATGGGTTGGTTTTTAAAAGCTAGTGTACTCAATATTCAGCCAATCGAAAAATTGATAATACCATCGGAAAGCTCGTACCGAAGTGGCTCTACTCAACTAAACTTTATTTGTGTAGGATGTCTCTGTCGCACATTATATGCCAGTTTTTATCCAACTCGAGTTTTGCTTGATTTTTCAAGAATTTTTTGTCCTAAGTTTAAATGACTGCGTGAATATAAGAACAAACTAAACTATTCGAAATTTGATATTGTTTGAAAGTGTGATAATTTCTCTATTCTTTAAAACCAATTTTACTGAATATAATTTAGTTATAGAAAAACTATTAATTTTCCTTTAATTTATGACGAGATTTTTTCATTTATTGTTGTATGGACGCTAAAATTCGCATGTATTTCATAGGCAGCTTGAGCCTGCTTAAGCCCGGTTCATACTTCTGTCCGTTTGTCCGTTTCTGTTGTCCGTTTGTCCGTTTGTCTGTTTGTCCGTTTTAAAAGTTGATTCATTCTTCTGCTGTTTTGCTGCTTTGCTGTTTTGCTGTTTTGCTGGTTGTCCGTTTGTCCTTTTGTCCGTTTCCAGGGTTGATTCATACCTTTGCTGTTTTGCTGTTGTCCGTTTGTCCGTAAGAGTTGTCCGTTTGAACTTGAGCAATGTTTAACTTTTTCCGTTTGTCCGTATGCAACAACCAATGGGAAACGACCAGAACTATCATCACGTGCTTGCTAAGTAAACGTCTGTATTTGATTTTTGAATGTGGTGAAATATTGACAACATTATGAAATTACTTTCAATTCAAAGGTAATTTGATTTCAAAGTTTTGAAGGTTTTTGAACAGAATGACATTTATAAGTAACAGAATGCTGTGCCAATCAGTATAAACAGAAAGTGTCAGGTGACTCGAAAACAGAAATAGCAATCCAGCAAAACAGCAAAAGTTTAAATAGTGTCTTAAAACAGAAAATAGGCACCATCAATACGGACAAACGGAAACGGACAAACGGACAATCAGCAAAATAAGTATGAACCACTTTGTCCTTTTTAAAAACGGACAACCGGACAACCAGACAAACAGACAAACAGACAAAAGTACAAACGGACAAACGGAAAATAAGTATGAACCGGGCTTTAAATGCGTCCATACAAGCAAAGTGGAAGTTTGGTGAATTTCAACTGGACAGCTGAGGAATTCACTACGATTTACACGTAAATTTTGTGTCCATACATGCCAAGCAGCGTCCATACAACAAACATTTAGTGTTCATACAAGCCAAGTTCAAAAGCACGTAGAGATAGCTTGAGGTCGACATCGTCCATACATGCCAAGCTTACCCTATCACGTGACAATAGAATTAATGAGGATTCAGCGGATATTATACCACATTTAATGTGCTGAGCATCTCCTAGTCTAATTACACTCGGAAATCTGATTACACTAACGTACGCTTGGGAATTATAGACTCTTTGATACTATTTTTCTGCTACAACAGTGTTATTGTTATTTTAGATAATCGAAGAAGAAATTGAGGATAATGGAACACAAAATGTCACATTTTTAGCTTTTCTAGAATTTCCCTATCCAACCGTGCCGTTTGTTCAAGATGATGTTTGTTCTGCACCACAAAAAGCAATAAGTAAGGAAGCAGAAAGGAAAATATAGGTATAGCATTTCTTGATGACCTTCGATGTTGATGTTCGTTCGTTACGTTTCTCAAAAGTTAAGATATTAGAAATGATTTAATTTAAAGCCGCATAATGTTACCAATGTTCGTCATTTGTGGGAATAGCTTTTGTTTCTGGTTTGCTAATAGTGTTGCTTCAGTATCTGATCTTAGCTTCAGTTTCAGTTTAAGTTTCACTTGGCAACAGGTTAGGTTTTAGTTTCAGTCGGAGTCTCAGTTTCAGTTTCAGTTCTTTCCAAAAATGCCAGCTTTTCAACCTTCCGTGTTAACATAAAGCACAGTGCAGTGTGCATTCGGCCTCCTGCAACAAAATTAATAGAATCGTAGCTTAGAGGAATAATCAAAACGTTTCAATCCGAATTTCATTTTACCTTAATTTGTTTCAATATAGTTTCGGAAAAAAATTTTGAAAATACTGCCCTTAATTTGAAAGGCTTATCCGAAAGAACTGCTGAGAAACTACAAAATAAAGAAGTCATGATATATATTGAGTGAGAAAGTCGACAATCTCCTTTCTTATGTCAATAGAGAAAACAAAACAAAACAAAACTACACTGGACAAAATTCTTTAATCTTTATTTTGAAGAAGCCACGACACAGAACATTAGTTGGTGTAATTACAGAACCAGGGCTTGTGAAGACTTTGCAGTCTTCTGTTTTCCCACCACGTTATGGAAATTAGTTGTCTATAACTACGACAATGAAATATCGACGCGTCTGCGATGGTGCCCTTAACGTAGATTTGTGTCGTTAAAAAAATCCGGGCCTGCTTTGGCCCGGGCCTGCAGGCCCGCTTCAAGGCTAGGTAGACCCTATGCAACCCAGTGTAGGCCCGATCGGCCTGGTGAAGGCATGGCATGCAGAAAATAATTTTACACAATAGCTTAGTTCTAACTATTACAACTTAGACAGGTTCTAGAAAATTAAATTCTACTTTCGACTTCTAGAACGAATTGGACTTCTAGAAGATGGTTTGAATACAATTTGAAATATGTTCAAGTAAAATTCGACCGGGCCAGATCGGGCCTAACTGTGCCCGGGACCGGTCCACTCTGCTCCATAAATCGAGCCGGCCATGCCTGGAGGTAGAATTCAAGGCCTGAGCACAACTCCATCTTAAGGGGGGGGGTCGCCAGGTACCAAATTTTATAGTCACCGATTTCGCTCATTTTTGGGTATAATATACCCCCATATGTGCCCAAAAACAAGACAAGAGTCCAGGGTCAATCCAGTCTAGAGATATTGCAGTTCAAATCTCTGCAATCTAGTATTTACGTTAGTGTGTCTCGCTGAGGGCTTCGAAGTCGCGTACACGTGGGATGACAAGAGACTGCGGCATGACTAATACATCAATTTTAAGCTTTTACCTGTAGGTGTTTATTACCGCATAAATTGCAGTGGCAAGCCAAGCAACGAACGAGACACGGCGTTTGGACGATTTGGTAAAGCTTATTCCGACTGTCATTTGCTTCAAACTTTAACTCGCTTTAGCTTTCTCATATATACTTCTTTGTAGAGACTTGGTGCAAGAAGATAAAATGTTCAGGACATCGAGAGCTTCAATTTGATATAAAATATGGCTATATTTGAAAAGTGATTTTTGCTAGTGATTTGCTCTTACACAGCGCTCAAACAGCAGAGTAGCAGAAAAATTTTCCTAACTTTTTCATTTTCCTATGTTATAGGAATAAGTTAAGTTTCGTACCAACTTTTAACACATGTCGGGGTCATTTTTGGAGGGCTATTGTGAATGATAGGAAAAGTTTTGCAACAAACGCACTTGTCTTCTTTTGCGGACCCATGAGGACTACAAAATATGTGAAAATGATAAAAAGAAAAAGAAAAGTTGAAAATTTGGCATTTTTTGCCCATAGGTGTCCGCCATGCTATCGTAGTATGTCATCAGAGGAAAACACAAGCTACTGGCATGAAACTTTGCATACACGTAGGTTTTATGCCAGCCTATTAACATGCCAAATTTTATTGAGGTACCTTAAGATTTGACTGACTTATGAAGCAGCAAACAAGAAATTTTCGAAAAATGACTATTTTGGAGGAAAAATGGAATTTCTGCTACCAAAACTGCGAGCTACTGAAAAGGCCTGATAGGGATTAATTATATGCAAAATAAAGCTCTAACAATATACTGTGCTAATATCTAAGCGCGAAGTTTCTACACCAAAGGGTTAGTTCAGTACAGGACAAAACGTCCACTGACCTACACATTTGTAGAGCGATTTTGAGCAAAAATCGACTTCTCCGGACTTTGAAAATTCATATAAAATTAGCGACCCTACGGAAAATAACATCGTATAGATATTAGCACTTTACCTAGTCCAAATTACGTTTACAGCGAGTGGTAGCCGATTTGCTCTTACACAGCGCTCAAACTTTTGGTAGCAGTTTCCTAACTTTTTCATTTTCCTATGTTTAACACATGTCGGGGTCATTTTTGGAGGGCTATTGTGAATGATAGGAAAAGTTTTGCAACAAACGCACTTGTCTTCTTTTGCGGACCCATGAGGACTACAAAATATGTGAAAATGAGAAAAATCGGGGATGGTCGAAAAATCGCGACCCCCCCCCTTAAGGTGCTGGTATCCTTTTGTGCAGTGCTTTTGTGGTGATTTTTCGAAACGCTATAACTTTCGCAATTTTGGGAGTTGGAAAGAGCTTTATACATCGTTTTAAAGCTTATAGTCTGTACATTAACATGAGCTTACGAAACTAGCAAAATTAGCACAAAACTAGCTGAAATTTTCTGACATACTGACATCTGATAGACTGAATATAGACCAAAAATTTTTGAACATCGATTTCTCAAAACTGTAGAATCGGCCAAACTTTTTTCTTGTGCCATGATATGAAGGACATGTGGGCCGAGGGACATTTTTTTGGATTTGGCTCAACAAGTCTCAGTACTCCAGAAAATCCGGAAAATGCGCGATGACACGAAATTTCGCAACTTTCTGTTCAGTTTTCTCACACCTGGAGATGTTTTAGCTCAAACCAAGAAAAATGTCCCTCCGCAATAGGGCGAATTTTCATTCAGCCCAAAATCACGCGAATCCATTGGACAGTTTTTGAGAAATCAATGTTCAAAACAAAATAATCGCAATTTTGCCAAAATGGTTTTTCGGCGAATTCCCTAGCTTAAAGCAACGAACTCTAGCGAATAGGTATTGATAAAATGCGCAATTGGACGGTGTATCGATTGAGTATAAATAAGCCGAAATTGTCTGTAAGATTTGGCAGTAATTTTGAAAAAACTGATTTCGTCAAAAATGCTCATTTTTTGACCCCAAAAATCGTTTTTGGCTTATACTGCCTTAACCACTAGAGGTAGCTCAAAAGTTGTAAAAGCAAAAATGTTCATTTTGGTGCCTTCTTTCCAGCCATAACAACCAATCCGGTGTAGCGACTATGTACTGAGAGAATAAAAGCAAAAACCAAAACTTTCTTATCTTTAAACCTAAAAATCCGGGACTGGTCACAGAATGTTAAAGAGCACGAAAATAGGGTATTTGGAAAGTTTCATCCACTTTGATAAAGAATTGAAGCTTGTAGGGTCGAATTTACACAAAGCGATACCAGCACCTTAAGGTGATTTCATAGTCACCGCTCCTAAGGAGTAGTGCTGTGGATCGGATCGGATCGACCGATCCGGGGTCAGTTCGGATCGAATCGAGTCGACAAATTTGATAAGGTTCGGATCGAGTCGGATCGGCTGGCTTGATTTTTCCGGATCGCCGATCCGGCAAATGAGGCAAACATTGGGAATTTGTACCAATTTTTACAACATTGCAAAAGTTTTCGAAGAAATTTTCAAAATCTTTCATCTGAATTTTGTTCAAATGTCGAATCTTCAGTTGGTAATGTTTTTCTTTTATTTTCTTTCTCTGGGTAAATAAATTTTAATATGTACATACAAATAAAAACAGTTAGATGGATTTAGTCTCTAATATTTTCTGTTAATTAATTTTTGTACAGTCCGCTCCGCTTTTTAAATTCAGTGCCGCTGAAAGTACACTTGTTCTGGTATGCTTAACAGATCTCCGCTACTGGAAAACGATCGGGTGTGTATAAAACACGGCCTCGGCACCAGTACTAAAACAAGGCACCGGTCACTCCCCCAGCCCCAAGATGGGGAAAATTTTGTGATTTCTGGGAACAGGGCCCATTTCTGGTATTTTATTACAAAAGTTGTTCATCTCGTCAAGTGATAGCGCGAACCATTTGAGCGGTTACCCATAGGTATGGGTAATGGGAAACGTTTAGATCCAGAAATCCTGTTCTTGTGAATTCGACAATCGAATTCATTTATGGGAATTGATTGTATTAGAAAACGTGGCCAGTTCGTCAAGAGCTCTTAAATAATAACCATATTGTGGGAATTAAAAATTCAGAAATTACGAAAGAAAGCCAGAAAAACAAAATTCTTGCAAGTGGGTGCATTTTTGTGTTAAACCTAAGCTAACTGTCTGGGACTTAACCTAGGCTTAAGAGGCGGTGCGACTGCAGGTTACCAGACCGGGCCTGTTCCAATAAACTACCAAAGTTCTATCAAAGTTACCTCAGTTGAAATGTCATCCAATCCCCAAAAAGTAACCAACTAGAAGACGTAGTGGCGTAACAATGAATTTAATGGGGAGGAAACATGTAAAATTACCGACCAGTTCGAACGGAAATACACAACCACACTGATTTATAGGATCAGATCAAAGCTGATCAAAGTAGCTAACAGACTGAAGACTACACAAACAGCAACCATCAATTTTTAGTGTTTGTTTTTAAGATAAGTTGCAACCCTTGTTTTTAGTTGATTCTCAACATCCTCCCCTGGATAGAAAAATTTTAGCGCCTGCTAAAATACAAGATGGAGAAGAGATGCTACCGTAATTCAATAGTTGAAAGTTAAAAAGAAATTTCAAAGGTAAACATAGATCTCACACAATTCCCATGAGACCAGTTATGAGGCACGTATCCTGGCACGTTTACCCATGGTTAAAACAAAGAAACCACAAATAGAAGTTAAGAGAAATTAAAGTTAGAAAATGGTAGCAAAGTGGAAGTCATAGACAGGCGAAGTATAGCGAAACACAGGGAGAATAGAATAAACGAAACAATGCAGTAAGTAGTTGCAACCAAACTAAGTATAGCGAAAATAGGTAATCAGAAATAGAAAAGACAGAGGACACCCACAGAGAAAAGGTAATATACCCAAAAAGCCACTATTGATAAAAAAACCAAACAAAATAGAAGTACAACAATCATTCACACATTCATACAAATCAAACACACATTATATCAATTTATAGAAAACAAACAATACAAAGTTTACAACTATTCACTACTGTACAAAACTACAAGAAAACTACCTAAACTATACAAAGTTCACAAAATCCTTAGCTAACAAAATACAAAGTTTCACAAATACAAAACGTAGATAGGTTAATTTTTTGTATCATCATATATCAAACTACTTTTCAAAAGTCAAAAACTAACCTAACTAACCACAACATAATATTCAATATCCTAACTAAACTATGCAACAAAAAATTATCCTGTACACGACAAACAAATAATCAATGCACATAAAATGAGGTAAAGACTATTGCAAACAAAGAAAATTTCTTCTATTATAAACCGTTTTTAACCTAAAATTTTAAAGATCTAGCGCACGGACCTTCCTCCGCCGCATAAAAAATAAAGATCACCTGATCTTTCCAAGAAAACAAGAAAAATACGTATACATATAACAATCAAAATTAAAGCACATACATATATAGGGGAAAAAATATAGGGAAAGGGTTACATAACTAGACGAATCAAAGTTTACGAACGAATCATACAGTAAAGTATATATATATATGGCAAAAATAACTGTACATGGCATAGAAATAAAGCACAACAATTATGACTTAAACAATGGCAAAAGATAATACATAAAC
>JASAND010018466.1:0-35568 GCA_030248195.1 Trissonchulus latispiculum
AATTTGCAATTCTGACTCCGGTTCTGAATTATCGTCCTGCTCAGTAGCCTGGCGGTCGCCGCCAGCTACAGCACGAGCGCCCTCGATTTCTGATGTATCCATCGTTTCTGCGCCTTGATCTAAATGTGCTAGGGACAAATCACCCAGCGTCACCGTACGCATCAGTGGCGCTGGTGCATCGACTACCCGCTCAAATTGTTCCCGCAACTGCCGATCTGGGTCAAGATAGTCTGAAGATGCTGAGGCTGGTCGCTGTTGGAGCGTAGGTGGAGGAGGGGTAGGCAGGGTGTGTGGGTCTCCCACATCCGACAATACTGAACCAGGACTGGGCAGGGCAGGGGTCGAAGAGCGGCGTACACGTAGAACGCTGGTGTCCATGTCTAACATGGATGACCACTGGTCTGATCGGTGGGGGTGAGAGGAATATGAAAGGGGCGCCGAACCGGTTACCGGTTGGCCAGGGGCCTGACTAGACTGAGCGGCAGAATCCTCGCTCCCGCCGGGCTGGGCTGAAGGTTGGGGGTCTCCAGAACCAGCGGTTTCCGCTTGGTTCTCATCCGTTTCCATAGCCGGCAGAGTTTCCTCTGTCGGTCGGTCCATCACATTAACCGCTTCCCAGAATTCTTCTGATAAGCCGGGATATTCTTCAAGATTGTTCACGTCACCGGGTGAGGTAGGAGGAGGTGGGTCTGGTCGTTCCTTAAAGTTCTTTTCGACCCGGAAGGTTAAGCTCATAGGCTAGGAATGACAGGAAAATAGTCCACAGAATAAACAAGTAGAATCCAGTAAAGCACCAAAATTAAAGCCACAAGTGAAGTTAGTCGTAAATCTGAAATCAAAGAACAACACAGGTTAACATGTGCCAACGTGATGTAGTGCCTAGCGGGCTTGGGTCTACCCACCCCCAGGCAAGAACGGAAGGTTACTACAGACGAGGGTGTCCTCGCCCGGTAACCCCAGATCCAAAGCAAATCGCAAATTAGAGCAAGAAGAAGCGCCAAAAATTTTAAGCCGAATCCTTCAAGAGCACCCCTTTGGCCGAGGGTTCCCCCCGGTTAAGACATAAGACCTTCCGTTCTTTTGGCAACCAAAAGGGATCCCACCATAGAAGAGATTCAGCATCTAGGGTCTAAGCTAAAACTCAGAAAAATGTGCAAAAACGATCAGAGGGTGAAAGCATGACAAAACAAATGAAAGTAAGAAAGAAACTACGCACACAGAGAGGTGAGTGAACTACCTACTAACCTAACTACAGACCTACCTACAGGAGAAAGAACCACACACATACTAAAAGATAAAACCCACATATACACATATATCCGAGTGCACGTGAACCACGTGTACTGTTATAGGAGAAACAAGTGAAGGGCCTTCTTGACCTTTTGACACGAAACCGTAGGAATTCCTTTTTAGATAGAAAAGAGCAAGACCCCCTAGGTAAATTTGAATGGGATTAGAAATGAATGAAATAGAATAAAGTGCTATTATGACCCCAATAAAAGGTCATAATACGAGTAAATAAGGAGAATGGATTCTATTAAGTATAAAATGAAAACCCCGATTTAAGAACGAAACTAGAATGATTCAAAAAAGGCCCTTTAAAATAATTTAACCCCACCCCCATAGGGGAAAGAAAGTGTGACAAACGTAACAAATATGGTGCCAACACCCAAAGACGTCAAAGCAGGTAAAATCCTAACTAATAATGGACAGTCCATAAAACTAACAGAGACGTAGAGCGCGCGCTCATAAGTATACAGGAGCTTGGACCCTAGACGTACTATATCAACTTTAGGGAACCTAAAGTTGAACAACTGGAAGCTTGACAGGCGCATCTCCAAACGGCTTCAAGCGATTTATATTAACCACGGATGGGTCGCCCAAGCCGTTAGTCGGACCAATTCGATAGTTCGTAAGCGAAATCTTTTCCAGGATCCGATACGGGCCATCATACTTCGGTCTTAGCTTCTTGCTAAGTCCTGTCGGCACGTTCTTGTTCTCCACATTCAACATAACCAGGGACCCTGGTTTATATTCTACTGGCGTGGCTTTCTTATCATACCGGACTTTGTTTATATTCGCTGCTTCCTGTAACATTTCCCGTGCTATCCTCCACGCTTCACCCAGATGAGGCAACAACTGGCTTCGGACGTCATCATATGTCTCGACAGGGTCATCGCCGTGATTCTGGAAGAAATTATCCAAGGGGTACCGGTAGTCCGGACCGGTCATCAGGAAATACGGGGTTTCCTGCGTAGAACTGTGGACCGTGGCCCGATAGATGGACAGGGCCCAAGGTAGGTAATCATCCCAATACGTCTGATAACGGTCCACGTATTTGGTAATCAAACTACGTAGTGTCCGGTTAAATCGTTCCACTACTCCATTAGTTTGCGGGTGATACGCTGTGGTCCGGAGGCGCTCCGACCCAGTCGCATCCACCTGGGCCGTCATGAAGACTGACATAAAATTAGGGCCCTGATCCGTTAGGACGCGCCCTGGGACGCCCCACCGGACTACAAACCCATTTAGGTACCAATAAGCCGTCGTTTCGGCCCGCTCATTCGGCATCGCAAAGGCTTCAGTATACCGAGTCAGGTAGTCCACGATGCACAGGACACAGGTGTTACCTCGTTTGGTTTCCCGATGGGTGAAGTGCATAACATCCATGGCTATCACCTGCAAGGGATATCGGACCACGACGGTATTTTGCATTGTTGCTTGATGACGCCGTGGTCCATGATTGAACTTTGCGCAGGGTTTACACTGCGCAATGAATTCCGCCAAGTCCTGTGACATGCGAGGCCACCAATACTTGGATGCCAAACTTGCATAAGCCGCTTTATGGGCCCGGTGTCCACCTGTCGTGAAATGTGTGTGGACCTCCTCCAAAAGCTGTTCACGTTCATTACGTGGTACCACGAGCGTAGGGAACGAAGAACCTCGGCGCATACCTCGCTCGTCCAAATAGTACCGATAAAGAACCCCATCTTTGATATTAAACGAAGACCGCAGCTTCGTCAAGACCAATGCTTCCTGCTGGTTTTCCGGCAGGCGCTTCTGTTCTAGGAAGTCCAATAGGACGGCAAATTCGGGTTCATCGCGAAGTTGCCGCTTCCAACTGAGCACCGTTGGTGGGCCCGGTGGATACATAACCTCCAGTGCTTCCTGTTCACTATCAACCGGTTCTTCAATTGGCCATAGACGCGACAGCGCATCCGGGACATGGTTTTCCCTGCCCGGACGATATTCCACAGTGAATTCGAATTCCAACATACGTGACGCGAACCTAGCCAATTTTCCTGATCCCAATGCCTTGAAGTTATTCAGCAGATCCCGTACAGCCATATGGTCCGTGCGTAGGACAAACTGTTTGCATGAGAGATAGTGCTGGAATTTTTGACATCCCCAAAGGGCCGCAAAGGCTTCCATTTCGGTTGCCGAATAGCCTTTCTCACCCTGGGTCAATGTCCGACTGGCATATGCTACTGGTCTCTCCCGTAGCATACGAGGGCCATTCGGTTTGTCATAGCTTCGTGGAACCGAAAACTGTTGCTCCAGGACTGCTCCAAAACCACGCTTGCTGGCATCGGTCGACACATAGAAGGTTTTCGAAAAATCAGGAAATGCCAACACTGGAGCTGTCGTGAGATGTTGTTTCAATGCTTCGAAGCTTTGCTGGCATTCCTCGGACCAAAGAAAGGGGACCCCTTTCTTAAGAAGATCGGTCAGTGGAGCGGCCACTTTCGCGTAATTAGACACAAATCGGCGATAGTATCCGCACATGCCCAAAAAGGCACGAATACCCTTGACATCAGTAGGGGGAGGGAGCTGAGAAACCGCTTTAACCTTATCTGGGTCCACGCTGATACCATTACGGCCCACGTAATGGCCTAGAAAAGGGACCGCTTCCCTGGCAAAGCAGCATTTCTTCAGCTTGATTCTCAGTCCATTATCCCGTAAACGCTGGAGGGTCGACCTCAGCATTACGAGATGAGAATCAGGATCAGGGGAAGGAATCAAAACGTCGTCAATATAGACTGGGAGATCTGTAAGGACCTTTTCCATAATGCGCTGGAAGGTCGCCGGAGCATTGCAGAGACCAAAGGGCATAACATTCATGTGGAAAAGGCCCATATGTGCACAAACGCCGTCTTTTCCCTATGCTCCGGGTAGACCTCCACTTGCCAATAACCAGCGGCCAAGTCAATCGTAGAGAAGATGACCGCACCTTGGAGTTGATCCAAGATCTCATCTATCTTCGGTAGTGGATAACTGTCTTTCTTCGTGATCTTATTAAGGCGCCTGTAATCAATTACCAACCTTGTCGTACCGTCCTTCTTGCCGACAAGGATACATGGGGAGGACCAAGGGCTAGTGGAGGGGGAGCAAACTCCCTCTTCAAGCATAGCCTTGATATGCTTTTCGATTTCTGCCTTATCCTTCGGGTTATACCGATAGGATCTGCCTTTTACTGGGCCGTCCTTGCCAGTATCGATGACATGTTGATCGACTTTAGTTCGACCCGGGTTACCAGGGCGAGCTACTACGTCGTAAAATTCCACGAGTAGATCCCGTAGCTTCGCTTTCCCCACATCATCCAGAACCATAGAGTCAAAATCAACATTTTCATCAATAAACTGCTGTCGTTCCTCCCACGACGGCATAGGCTGGGTTGTCATCTCATCCGCAGAGTAGTGCATATCGTTAAATGCTTGGAGTCCTCGGTCAGACAGAGCAGGTGGCTCTTCTGTATCCCATGACTTGTCTGACTGTACAGCACACACGGTGGGGTCCACCCATCGTGGTATACTGGCAACAGGCCCAACGCAGTTCACCATTGGCGGGGTACCCCCAGGGTTAAAAGGGGCTAAACGGTCCACTTCCTTCAGGGCATGTTGTAATTCGCCTTCCTGAACTTGGGTAGCCGGGTGTGAAGCCCAGCTAGTCATCTGAGTTCTAGCTTGGACGAAATTCACCCCCAATTCTGTTGCGTACCGAAAGCCCTGACGTTCCGTTATAGTCGTAACTGGCTCGGCTTGACCTAGGGATAACCCTTTAGGCAAGTGTATCGTCCTGTCAAGTGGGTTGTAAACCTTGATATAATTCACCTGTGATGAAACCTCGAGGATCCCGGGTACCGGATAAACCTCAAAAATTTCCATCAGGTCCCCTGATGGTTCGAAGACCACAGTTTGTCGTTCCTGTGGGTTCTTCGCGCCATCCACGAAACAGGAGACCGGTACCATAATATTAGAACGGGGAGGCAGTTTCCGCGTTTCTCGCATACAGTAAAACACACTGCAGGACACTGCAATGCTAAACCGGTTAGCCAACGCCTGCAAATCGCCCGGGGTCAGCAATGGCACCTTTTTCCTGTCACACATGAGGACATGTTGGTGGGGAAAAACAACCCACTGGTGTGCTGCTTGGAAGTCATATCCAATGATGAAGTCATGCTGAAGTCCATTAGCCACACTGAAGGTGTAAGAGTAGTCTACTAAATGGACCCTGAAGGTAATCTTACATTCACCTAGAATTGCCAAACTTTTGTCCTCGGCGGCTGTGGCTACCTCGGTTGCCTTCGTTAAATCCAGATGTAATTGCCCATTAGTATTCACCTGGTCGAAGAATTGTTTAGACATCAGGCAGATGTTGGCTCCTGTGTCCAAAAGAGCCAGGGTCTTCAAGCCTTTGACCTCGGCTATGACGTATGGGCTTTTCTTCACGGCTATTTGGGTGCATTGGGATACGAAAAAGGGGGAAGAACCATTAAGGACAGACAATACTGCCCTATTCAAGTGTTTGTCCGTGACGGAAGGGTCCTCACTAGGTTGTTCGGTTTCCGACTCAACCACGTCCGGTTCCGTACGCGAATGGATGGGCCTCAAAACAGCTGCCGTCTGCTCCTCTATAAGTGAGAAATCAGGCTCCTCGCGCGATTCCGAATCAAGGACTACGATTTCATTCGGGTCGTTCAGGCGCTCTCCTCTACGCTTACGCTGCTTTTGAGGAGGGTCTTCGCTCCAAATAGGTTGCTGCGGTTCCCGCAAGCTACCTGTTTTCTCCAGCTCGAGAATCCTGGCATAGTCCTTCTGAATGAATTCGCCCAGCAGGTCATCGAAATTGTCGACCGCTTGATGTACCTTGTCCACGATGACCTGCATATGCTTACCCAATTCATTCACTTGTTCTACAGTCGCTGCGGTCTCGTTTTGGGCCAGTTCTACGGTATGGCATAAGTCAGACCAACCACACTGGCCCCCTAAATATTCGACTTCCCCTAACAGGGTGTACCTGTTCTGGGTTGGGACGGGAGCCGTCGCCGTGCTAGGTTGGGCCTTGCCTGGTTTTCGGACTTGGTCCCATGTGCCGGATTTGTTCTTGCGCAACTTGAGGGGTGGCACCGAAAGCTCTGAACGTTGTTGGGCATCCGCTTTTGCCCGTTCTGGGCCAGGCCCTTCATCCGCTGTTCGCCACCCGTCCTCATCCTCAGACAATGGGGGCTGTGGGTGAACGTCCACGGCCACCTGAATAGGCCCTGAGCCTTCATCCTCCTCGTCCGATGTAAGCTGCGGTTCAGTCAATTCCCGTCTAGTTGGCCATGGGTTGACTTGCTTCTCCTTTCCTGGAGGTGAAGCTCGGGTAACCACTATGGTTGGTGGGTCACCCGCCAACCGGGGTGGGTCGTCTGTATCCGAGGATTCCGACACCGCCTGCCAGTCGTCACCGTTCCTAGCTCGAGGTCGCCTCCGAGTAGATCGCTTACCGGTGACCCCAGGTGCCTGGGTGTCCCCAGTGCTTACAGCTGAAAGCCCCTGGTTATCCCCAGTGCTTACAGCTGGAAGCCCGTTTACAGGGTCCTGGTCCTCCCCAGGGCTTATGCGATCAGCCCCAGTCACTGGCTCCGGAGTAGTCGTGCGTATTAGCAGGCGGTGCAATGGCGTAATAACCCTAATTGGATCCGTTTGGACTTCGACGGAGGTGGAGCTTTTCCTTTGTCGGCGGGATGCCGCCTGTTTAGCCTGGTTCGCTCGAGTTTGTGCAGCCATAGCTGCATTCGCCTCCTGTGCTGCCATCGCTTGCTTCACAATCGGAAGTTGGTCCCACTGGGTACCAGGGGCCTTCTTCCACCGCTTCCGGAATGGCACGTTGTACCTAGCAGCCGTCGAACCGCCGTCACCAAAAGGCTTCACATTTCGACACCAACGGTTCCAGAATTTATAGGGTCGCTGCTTACCGAAGCCGTCATAATAGATATCCCCGCCGTCCGGATAACCGCCGTTTTCCATGATCAAATGATGAGGGGGAAACCATTCTGCCCTTCTTCGCTTTTGCTTGCAAAGATTTACACTTGCAGTCAGGGGAGGGTATAGGGTCTGGGTGGCGTTTAATCCCCCGCGGGGTTGGGGTAAATTCCATATGGGGGATCGGGTTGACCTCCGAGGTTTCCTCGTTGTCAGCCACATCACTATCTGAATCGCTACTCCAAAAACCACCACGATTATAATAGGGTTCGTCGTCAGTAGAAGTTACGTTAGTATTAACAAACTGGATTGACATCACAACATTACCAGAAGGGGCAGCTGGGACGAGACACGGGTTCGGGTCTACTGCCCGCGCCCCGGATTCTCGTTTCCCTGGGGTGGGAAACCATGATAACGCAAGGGTCCAATGATACCACGCCCCCATCGGCGAGGTCGTGGCTGCGCTGTCGTGGAACCTGTTGAGGGGCCGGTTCTTGCTGTCTCAGAGCTCGGAGGTGCTCCGGGCACTGACGTTGACGATGTCCGATTTGGTGGCAAGTCCAACACCGATTGGAGTCCCTTTGGGTTTCTTGCCTTTGTCCAGGTTGGCGCTCATTGGACTGAGCCTGTGAGCCTTGCCGTGGATATTGGGAGGGTACGCGGCCCTGGTTCACAGCGCAGCATTCCTGGTTGCCCGCTTGGGCTGCATAGGCCACTGCTGGCTGTTCCTTTTCCATCTCCCCCTGGACTGTTTCCACTATATGCAGTGCCCTCGTGATCAGATCGTTTTCCCGGACATGTGGCCAGAACTGGACTTCGGCTAAAGAGGCCGCCAGTCTGGCTCGCAGCTCTGGTCGGAGCCCCCTTCGAAACTGGGCAACCAGTTTCTTCTCCCTGTCCATGACCGGTTCATGGGGGAATGCCTTCACGGTCAAAACGCGTAAGGCAGCCACAAAATCATGCGCCTGTTCGTTGGTCTGCTGGTAACGTCCATAGAACTGCTCCGCGTATTGTTCCGTTGTGACAGGGAGTGGTTCATAGAGCTGCCGCAACAGGGCCACCAAGCTATCGAAGTTGTCCGGAGGGCAAGGGCTCATTGCCTCCTTAACCTTTTCGTCAAGCAGCGTCCAGAGGATCCTGTACTTGAAGGTTGAGGGAACCTCATAAACCTTCACCGTTGCCTCGAAGTTAGCTAACCAACTTGAAAGCTTTATGCTGCTTTTCGGTCCTTGAAAGGGCTTCATGCCCTTGAACCCTTTGAGATGTTCTCCCAGTTGCTTGGCCGTACCGTAGGGGGCAGCGGGTTCCGCCGCTGACAGATGTTGAGCGGATTGAGTCAATCCAGGTGGTTCCCATCTGGACTCCGAAGGCGTATGGTTCTGTTGGGAGTATTGCGCGGAAGTCGTCAACCGCCGTACTGGTGGGGGAGGGGTGGGTTCCCTCGAAGGGGCCCTCCGTCGTGCTGGTTCCGCAGGCGGATTAGGCCGGGCCGGAGGTGGGGATTCCCAAGAGTCATCCAAGTCAATAAGTGGGGCCTCTTCTGGTTGCCTCTGTGGTCGTGGAGGCGGCGCATTACTGGAGCTAAACGTACGGTTAGTCCGCCGTCTACCCATCTGGTAAGGGGGAGGCCCAGCATCTGGGTCATCCCGTGAAGTAGGCCAAAGTGCCAACATTTCCCTGCAAACCCTTGGAAAATTTTCCTCCAATGCCTGCCACGTGACTGCCGGGAGTTCCGCCAGCCACTGTGTGAGCAAATCCCTGATGGCATAATATTCCGGCTCTGTAAACCGCCTCGGGTGGGCTGGCTGCACCATATCCTGCAAGGGATTGGCCCTCCGAGCGGGTACCGCCGGTGGGTTAGCCAAGGGAACCACCCATTTGTCCATTGGCCCCCGTGCTTTGCGGGCCTCTTTTTCTTTAGTCCCTCCTTTAGCACCCTCCTGATTCGCTGTAGGACTAAGCAAGTTGATTTGCACCGTGCTTCTATGAGTCCGTCGCGGAGGAGTAGTCGGTTCCGGGTCCCGGCGAACCGGCTTGTCCATGAACAATGTCCCTTCGTCATCCCATAACAACCCACCAGAAGGGGACTGGGACCAATGCTGGCTTTGGCGCCTTCGAAGAAGGCTACTATCCGATCCCAGTCTAGGTCGTTGATATTCCTGTTGTAGGCCCTTTTCTATGTCGTCTACAATTTGCTTCAGCCCTCGCCAGTCCGACAATTCGGAAATCGGAGGCGGTCCTCGGCTTTGTTGGTACAAGCGATTTGCCAGCCCATGCTCAATATGCTGTAGTTGCGCTTTGAGGGCCTCCAACTGTTCCTTAGTCTGTATCTCCAGGTTACCTAGAGAAACAGATTCCTGCGACCCCCGTTGGGAGTCAGTCCCAGCTCCGATTTCATCCGACGATTTCGAAGCGCCCCCTTTCTTGGAGGGTTCCTCCTCTTCTTCCTCTGCCGGTGCTGTATCAGCTGCTTTGGGGTCCTTTGATCTCGTGACCGGAGGGCGATAACTGCCTGGATTCACGGCAGTGCCCTGACTTGACGCTCCCCTCCCGGCACTGGTGGTCGACACCGGGCGGGTTCGCCTGGTTTCAGCAGACGACGTCCCCTTTTTGGTGGGATCCACGGGATTTTCGGGCGGTTTCGGCATATCTGAGAATATTTGAGATCACGAAAAACAAGGGAAATTATATACGTATACAGAGGAAAAAGTACCTTACGTCAAGTAATGGCACGGGTCCCTAAAAAAAATTTTACAAGTAAACCTAAAAATTAAGGGGATTAGCCAATTATACACACAAAATGCACGTGGGATTAAAATTATGTTCAACAACTAGTACTAAAATAATTGGTTAAAAGAACACGATCAAGAGAGAATTATACAAAAAAATACACTAAATACCCTGATTAGGAAAAATAAACCGCGCAAAAGGGCGCCACAAAATACAGAAAAACACACAAAATCCCCGACAAATATACTAGAAAAATACGTAGAATGGGTCAAAGCGCAGATAATAGGCGCAATAAACCCGCATAAAATACACAAAAATCACAAAAAAATTACAGTTACGCCCCCAACAATAATACCAGAATGACCACAAAAAACCTCAGGATACGTACAGAAATTCACAAAAATTGGTCCCCACAATACGTACAATTACACAAGAAAACTGCAGAAAAACAGGAAAAATTTTACAAAAATAATTGGTAGGTCGGGACTGGCAGCCTAATGTAATGCTAGTAGAAGGTGACCTGACTACTAAGCACTACGGGATGGGTACTGCGCACAAGGATACGGCAGACCTGAAGGAGATGTTGTTCCAGTCGACCTGTATCAACAACCTCGCCAAACTAGCTAATGGAACAACAGTGACCCTAACTCAGAGATAAACCAAACAATACCACAAAAATACACTCAAACCTAGTCTCAGACTGCCAGATTTCTAACTACCTAACTGCCTACCGAACAATAAATGCTATGGCCTAATTCTACAAACAATTGGAGACCTTATTTACTTTTTAAACCTAACTAAAATATTTTCACGAGACAATAAAAATTAGTTTCATAAATCCAAACAAAGCAAATCAAAACAAAATGGCCTGACAGATACTCAAACAGACATTTGACAACTTACTAATTACCAACATTCAGTTATAACCATCGATAAAAGGCCATAAAGCATCCACAGAAAATATTTATAATTGAGGGCTGATCTGGCCGGTACGACCAGATCGGGGGACGGTTAAATATAAGCAAAGGGGAAAACCAGAATTTACGCAGGCAACCAAGCGGTAAAGAAACGCAAAGAAAAACCAGGGATCCTAGCTGACAGGGGACAATAGTCAAAGAAAAACAATGGGAAACGTGAATATAAAGAAATACGCCTATATGGGAGACCGCGAAAACGCAACCACTCGAGACAACAGAAAAACTATTAACTGACTACTTTTCGTTCTTGCGTCGGACCACCCCCCTAACTAGCCAATCAGATAAGAGTATTGATTTAAGAGCAGCCTGGAAAGTTTTCATTGGGTAGAGGTTCCTATCTAGTTTTGTGATTCGAAAGCGCCGCCTAGCGGCTGAATAAAAACACGTCATTAAAAAGCCAGTTTGGGAACAAATCTTAGCACATGAATTTCAAATGAATAATTTCTAACATTTCTACAAATACGCATACTTAGAAACACACTATTAACACATCAAACACATAATTTTCAAAGGCATCAATTTCAGACACATAAATTTCTTAACATTTGCAAAAACACACATACGTACATTCATACAACAGACACACTAAAAACACATCAGACACACCCACCCATTACACAGTCTCACTTAACTTTTCAACCGCACTTTCTCAGATTCCAACCTCAGTGTATGTACCACTTGCATAACAACAACCTCGGCGCCTCAAATTCGGAGATCGAAAACTTGAGAAATTCTCAAAGATGTCACTGAGTGGCTATTGTCATCCTTATATACTACCTGCAAAATTGCTATAGAACACGAGTGTTATCTCCTATATTTTAGGAATCATACTCCGTCGTTTTATAACATTGCGTTTTCAGCAAAAATACAGCGCCAACTGCCTATAGTTTTGGATTTACGTACATAGCCACACAAAGTAACACAAACTTCATAAAAATTTATTCAACGTCAGCTTCCAAAAACAAAAGTAAGCGTTTACACTACAAAATCTTTAACATTAATGCTTTTAATGTTTTTACCTTTCCCTCCTAATTGGCTTTCAACATATTTCTTGCCATTCTCTACGCTGTCATCTTTTGTAATATCTAAGGGGAAACAGTTCACAGACGGACATTCTTCTTGCAAAGCTTCTTTTCCTTCTTTGGTGAAGCATCCAGCGAACACCTTAAGTCCAAGGAGGGACAGCTCCTTAGCCACTCCTTTACCAAATCCCGAGTCACATCCGGTAACCAGAACAGCTCGGCCTCGAAGACTATCCAACTTCCATCGATAAGAGATCTGATACCAAAGGACCAACACCAGAGACAATGGCAATAAAGAATAAAATATTAGTCCGCTCAAAATGAAGTACATGTTTGCTAGTAGGTGCTACTGCAAAAAGTTGCACGCAAGCTGGAAAAAGTTTCCGTGTGATGTGTGCTGAAGGTTAGAGCTGTTAAAACGTTAGACCCGCCTAATTGATAACACACAAGCCGGGGAGCCAGAGAGCGAAGTTCGACACTTTTAATGCTGCAAACGTGCTATAAACTTGTGACAAAGTGAAAGTTGGGTTTACTTGACCTACACCTAAACCAGCTGGAGCTAAAATAAAAAATGTTTCTGGTGGGTGTAATTTGATCCATCAATTGTTGGTAAACAAGTGGTGATGATGAGAGCAAATAAACTGATTCTGAGTTTCTTTATTCAGTTATATTTTGGAAACCTGTGCCTATCAACTCCATTTCAGTATGGTGAAAGTCGAGCGAAGACAGGCGGTATTAATGACGAAAGTTTAAATCCATTTCCTTCGTATATTAAAATTACAAAAAATTTTACACATTAAAAACACCGTAAAGTTCTAGAGGTGCAACAGTTGCTAAAAATTATCTGCCTAACTAACTAGAGTGTCTATGTACCAATGTAGCAGGAAATTTACTTCGCCTAGAGAGAGATCAATAAAAGGCTAAATCCTGCATTGTGAACAAACATAAGACTTAAGGGGGGGGCGACTAAAATGGGGGTGCCCCGACTTTGTCCGATTGGCCTACTTTTCGGCGAAGTTAAAGAGCATGGGTGTGGTCAAAAAAGTATTTGGTCGTTGGTTCTTAGTTGCCTTCCAGCCATGTGCAGGCGTCGTGTTTATGTGCCCGACCCCCCCTTTTTCGCAACTACCAACATAATTAATTAAAAATCTCTGCTGGCTGTAAGACCCTAGCTCCAAGCTTGTCACTGGCCAATTGATTTAGCACATGTGTCCCTATATGCTGAAAAATACTAGACGTCTGTATCTTATCTGCATCTAAGGCAATTACTGTTCAAAGTTGAAGTTTCGGCAAAATTTTGAAAATTTTTGGCTAACGAAAGGAATATTTTGTTACTGGTGCGAGCTATAAGGCTGTAATTTGGCATATACAGAGGCCCTATAGGCGTACTCATTTGTGCCAAATGGCAAGAAATTCCGCCCCGTGAAAAAATTTTTATGTCAACTTTAGTCTTCAAAAATTGCCAAAATCGCCATTTTCAGTCTGTCGGATCCTGTGTAAAGGCTTTCGGCAGCCATAGAAGTCGCAAACCTTCACTAATCGAGCTGAAATTGTTTGTGGGTGTGTTTTCAACCACGCTGAGTTCAAATATCTCAAAAAATTTTAATTTCAAAAAATTTGATTTTTTCGATTTCTGGGGTACTATTGCCCAAAAGAGGCGATTTTGTCAATTTTTGAAGATTAAAGTTGATATAAAAATTTTTTCACGCGGCAGAATTTCCTGCCATTTGGCACAAATGAGTACTCCTATAGGGCCTCTGTATATGCCAAATTACAGCCTTATAGCTCGCACCAGTAACAAAACATTCCTTTCGTTAGCCAAAACTTTTCAAAATTTTGCCGAAACTTCAACTTTGAACAGTAATTGCCTTAAATGCAGATAAGATACAGACGTCTAGTATTTTTCCGCATATAGGGACACATGTTCTAAATCATATTGGCCAGTGGCAAGCTTGGAGCTAGGGTCTTACAGCCAGCAGAGATTTTTAATTAATTATGTTGGTAGTTGCGAAAAAGGGGGGGTCGGGCACATAAACACGACGCCTGCACATGACTGGAAGGCAACTAAGAACCAACGACCAAATACTTTTTTGACCACGCCCATGCTCTTTAACTTCGCCGAAAAGTAGGCCAATCGGACAAAGTCGGGGCAAAATTTTAGTCGCCCCCCCCCCCCCCTTAAGCCAGGCCTTGCTCAGTCTATACTAAACTGGCTCTACATATAATGCTTGACTTTTATGACTATGCGTTATCCAAACTGTTGCAAATTTTGAAGATGTAGCTCTGTAAAGAATGAGATTCAAGCTCTCTCAACAGCTTCTTGCAATGTGAAAGCAAGTCCTCTCAAAAGGTTCTTAGGGCAGCCCCAATAATATTATTAACGCCTAAAACCGGGTTATGTTATGTCATGTTATGTGACATGTGTTAAACTTAACCCAGGATTGTCAGTTAACCCGCGTTATAAGGCGGTAACAACATCGGTCCCATCCCATCTTTATCCTTTGCCACACCACAGTGTTTATTATTTCAGTTAGACATCATCGCTATCAACTCCACCAGACTATGAAATGTTCTTTGGATAGTTGGTTCGCACCATTGTCTTACATTTCTCATGGATGCTTTTGTGGTTTGGGTGGAAATCTGGAACACAAGCCTGTAGACAGTACTGATGCGTAAGTTGTGAAATTAATTAGGTATACAACCATGCCTGAACGGAAATTCAAATTTCATTGATCCTCGTGGAAGCAAATTTGGATACCCATTGTGGAAGCAAATTTGGATACCCATTGTGGAAGCAATTTTTCCAAAGCGTACTTTTGAAAGCAGTTTTAGTGTTTTTTGGTGGTTTTTAACAAAAATAACTATTTTTAAGCATAAACTGAGTTTTTTGGACGTTTTAAGCAAAAAATTCGGAAACTTTGAAAATTTTACTCATAAAACCTGTTTTTCAGGCAATTTCCTTCTCCCTTGTGAGAGCAACTTCGGGACCCTTGTGGGCAATTTCCCCTTCCCCCCTTGTCCATCTGTACACACAATATTATCTTTTATTTTGTAAGCCCTAACTTACTTTGAGGCATGTTTAAATGTTAGGCCTGTCTCTGAAAAAATGAGACCCTTACTAAAGAAACTAAAGTTGGTTTGTGTGTAAGACATCATGTCCGCGAAGATCCGGACAGGACCAAAATATTTATTCAACTTCAGGCACATTTTCATAACTTTTCGTTGACTATAAGTATAAGATCAAAGCAAGCTCACTAATCTGGAAAATTGTAAGAGACGAGTGAAGTTGGCCATTTCTAGATGCTGCAAGGAGCACGACAGATGTTATGAAAACTTGAGAAATATCAACTGCGATGACTATATTTCATGGCTAACACTGTCATTCTATGACTATGAATGCAGAAACAACGTTCCCGTATGCACAGCAGGTATGGAGGCAAACGTGCTTCATGATAGTGTTATCCGGATTGGACTCGGGTGTGCGACTAAGGGCCTTTTCAAGAAAGGGTAGAGTAGAGTTAAAATTAACTCGATCCTTTTTATGAAAGAGTTAAAAGAGGGAAACTCAAGCTTGAGTGGAGTTAAAGCGAGTTAAAACAGTTAATTTTAACTCTACTCTAATCTACTCTACCCTTTCTTGAGAAGGCCCTAAGAAATATATCTCTAAAGCCAATTACTGCACGCAAAAAGCCAGTTAGTTCAAATATTATGTTCAAATATGAAGCGTTTGCGTGTATTATTATCTTAGTAGCCGTCATCATTAATGTAGGCCATAAGTATTTTTCTCTTTTCTTTTCAGGTAAATCCACTTGCAACAGAAAAGCTTGCGATTGTGACAGTCAATACGCCATCTGCCTGAAAAAACATCCAATGCAAAGAAGGAAAGGGTGCTATCAGTAACTCAGAATATTGCTTTTAAAATAAAATTACATATTTCATAACTATATACAAAGTATAAAAAAAGATGCAGTAGTGAACAACATTCGTCCATACTTCGTAAGGCATGTTGGTGAAAACAAAATCCGTCCTTCAACGTTGACACACAATTACAGAATTTTGGTTTAACTTCCTCTCTGGCTCTACACCCAAAGGAGAACTAAACATGGATTCCGCAACCTTGGTCCTCGAAAACTGAGCTATCAGTAAAGTGCTTCAACGAGTTATTTCTTCCAGTTATGGATTTCAAGTGGTCTGCAACAGCGCACCTGAAGAATTAGGTTCAAATTTCCAGTTGGGATGAGGATTACTTTACATCCGCTCCATCGTTCCGATCATAAAAACTTGAGAATATAATTATAAACGAGAGTAAGATGTCACTACACACCTCCGGCCCGATAAATTCGGGCCTGATGTAAGGATCGAACCCACAACCTGTGGCGACTAGGTCTAGTGCCATGGATTGAGCAACCCACGGATCTTTTCAGGATACCCCCCGGGCCCAGCTTCCGCAAAACTTGATCAAATGAGCTGAATCTTGGTGTGGATGTTTTCGACCGCTCTGAGTTCAAACATCGCAAATTTTTTCGATTTCGCGAAATTAGATTTTTTTGATTCGTAAGGGGGGACCATGGGCAACCGAAAAATGTTTTGTCTTCGATTGTGGTGAAAAATTATATATATTCAGGGATTTTCGATGTCCCAGAACACGAATCTGAAGTAGTTTTTCGATTCAGCTTTTCGTTAGTTCAGTATAAGCTTACATCTTAAGCTTACAACTTTAGCTTATGCTGAGCTAACGAAAAGCTGAATCGACAAACGGCGTCTAGATTCGTGTTCTGCGACCTCGAAAACCCCTGAATACAACTTTTCAGCAAAATCGAAGCCAAACTTTTCGGTTCCCCTTGGTCCCCCCTTACGGAACGAAAATTTTGCAATTTGATCTCGGCGTGGTCGAAAACACACCCATACCAGATTTCAGCTCATTTAATCAAGTTTTGCGAAATCTGGGTATGGAGTGGGTTATCCTGCAAAGATCCCAGCCCACTACCCAGGCACAATCGAACCAAGCTTACGTTTGAATTCGTTTCCAAACTGTACACCTGAGAACCCACAACTTTCAAGAAAATTGCTTCCTAACAAGACAATTTAATTTGTCTCAAGCAATCCTTAGATTAAATGAAATTTCATGCGATCAGCGAAACATCTGGGTCTCGGGAGGCGATATGGTAGTTTGTGAGCCACCATGCCTATTTCTATTTCGGCAACACGCTAAGCCATGGATTTTACTTGCCACACAGATTATTCACAAAATAAGACATGCAATGACTGAAGACATAAAACTCAAAATCAATATACAAAGCTAAGGGGGGGGTCCATTTTTATCATTTTCCGTTTTCTCCGATGTCTCTCATTGTTACATATTTTAAAGTCGAGACGGTAAATTTTAACATTTTAAAAATTAAAGTCGTAAGCCGTACGTTAAGCAATTTCACAAAATTTAAATCTACATGCGCTAACCATGAGACACGAGCAAACTTGTCATTTCACATAAAGTTAAAAAGAACAGGTGTGCCTGAATCTGGTAAGGTAAGTAAAAGGTGACCCCTGAAGTATAAAGACATAAATAAAAAAATCAGCGATGTTGTAGAAAGGAGAAAAAACCCAAAACACGACTCCCCTAAAAAAGTTTCTAAAAATGAAAATCAACAATTCAAAACATTATTATACAACAAAACAATTACTTTACATGCAACAAGTGAGTTAAAACAACCATTCGGTCACAACTTGTGCTTGCACAGCCTGATTATAAAAGGACATCAGTACATAAATATAAAAATCATTCCAAACCATTTACACTAATACTCTCTCTCTCTCTCCGCTTTCTCTTTCTGTCTCTCTCTCTCTCTCTCTCTCTGTTCGGGGATCTCGCTAGGCATAGATTGTTATTGCCACTTTTGCTTCTCCCCATGAGACGCTTGCTTTACTCCCCACACTAATACTAAAATTCTAAATAAAACTAGCAAGAAAATTAACGACAGCAGAAAATGAAATTAATTATATTTACGCAAAAATTAAAGACACTTTACAGTAATAAAAAGCATAAAATAAAAAGTATATACGTACGCATACAATACATAATAACAAAAGTCACAGACAGCGTTTCTTTATGGAAATGATAAAGTTACCTGAGATCAAAAAACATAGCGCAACGGCTAAGTATATAGAAGAACAGAGTCGCACAGAAAACAAAAGAAAAATAGAAATGCTGCTCATTGGCAGACTATGTAAGTGTAGTCAATTTTTGATCATTAACACTATAGTCCGACAGGAGACGTTGTTCTCGGAGACGCCAACTTCGCCACAAATATCCAAAAGTACCAGCCAAGAATAGAGCCACCGCTGCCAGAATAATGAACACGGCGGAAACTCCTTGCAGAACATTTCGTTCCCATATCAGGGAAGCGATGGTTGGAGACAGAGTAGTGGTCCACAAATTGGATACCTGAAAACAAAAAACCTGGTTCGAGGTGTTAATAACACTGAGACCACGAACTAAGTTTATGCTTTTTCATACTAAGTACTGGGTGAACACGAGTGAGGAATCTCTCCAATGACTGAGCAAATGTCCCCGGTTTATTTAGAAAAAGCTCTGCCTTATATCAATCAGTCAATTATGACCTTCTAGCTAAGGGAGGTCCAGCCTGAAAAAAGATTCGGTCGTCGATTTCGTTCATTTTAAACACAAGCTAAAGTTACAGCTAATCGGCCGCAATAGTCATTCTAAAACGATAATGCACATAGGAAACGGAGATGTACCTGTCGTAAATAGACATTCCAGAACGCCACATAGTTCCAACGATAGTCCTCCTTCATCATTGTTGTTACATTGATGTCCAGATACAGTAAATCTTTCATGTTAAGATTTTTCCAAGTCTCAGACAAATACAGGTTTGGATTCCTGCAACAACAGAAAAGATCTCATGAATGCGCACGACAAGTCAATAAAATGACTGCAAAAATCCATAGAAATAAATAAATCACCTTACATTTTCCAAGTGGTTTGTGCAGTGGTCCTAACGTAAGTTTCCAATTTAGTATCATTTCTCAATAAACTAGTCCTTAATGAAAAATAAACTTCCATTCTAACTTCTTAAATTGTTACATGTTTAGAACAGTGTTACATTTTCCCAAAAAACATCGCACTAGCACAGAAACATATCATAGAGCCCATCTATGGCTTATCATTACAGCAAACAAGCACTTTCGCTTACTTTTTCAGACCGAATTGTCGCATGGTTTCCATGAAATATTCACTCATATTTCGATCCAGGACAGACCATTCCTGCGATTTCAGGTGTCTGGGCAGCCACTGCTTGTCCATCCAAGGAAATCCAAAGAGCATGTACAGATTGGATTCATGAAATACTCCTAAACGTACAAACACATGACCAAACATGTACTTAACAAAAAACATACAGAAGTAGAGTAAGACATTGGAGGATTTTTATGGAGTCAAGGCTTACATACTAACAGCCAGCTCAGGAGCCCACACTCAAGGTGGAACCATAGAACGAGTAACGACTACCTGATGATGCCCATAGGCAGGAACGTTTTGGGTTAGTTCTTGGATGGAGAAAGCTTAGTCTGGTGCGTCTACTGTAGAATAAGGGTGTTCCTAGTCCTCATCTCTTCTCCACGGCTATCTAACGGTTTGTCGGTATCCTAAAGGAGAGGACATTATTTCCTGTACGTGTTGACTATGCAGGGATCTATTCTTTCATGATAAGCCTGCCTCTATAGAGGCAGTTGGAGTGATTCAGATATCAGTCGAGTTCTCCGAAGGAGGGCTTTATCTTCACTACATTTACAGTTAAAATAGAAAGGTCTTATAATTAATGACCTTTATAAAAACTTCCACTTTATTCACCCAGCCAGAGGTGGTGCTCAAGATAACACCTACCTAGCCATTTAGGAATGTTTGAGGCCGGTGTTACTGGATCCTCAGCGGAACGCGAACCCAGCAAATAATTGTTGACATACAGAAAAACAACACTGCCAGCATCCGCGTGCAGACGAGCAGACTCAACGACGGGCGCCACATAATATGCATCCGAGCACATCTGTAAGACAGAAATTAATTAACAGTATAAGCGGGAAACACTAATTCAGCTGATAGGGGCAGATTAACACACATTAAAAGCTTAGCACTTATTGTTCAATGAATTGGTAAACAACAGGATTTAAGAAAACATAGCCACTGTTTACAGAATCTCCCCCTATTTCGACATATTGACAATGGAATGCATATTTCGTTATCGAACAGTAGAAAATTTCAGAAAACTATAAACAGTTCTTCCACATGTTTTCTAGGATGTGCCATTCAAGCTTAGCAAGGAATAATCTGTAATCCTACAGTGGCAGTAGTATAAATGCGCAAATCGTGTAAAACTACGAAATTCAGAAATGTGTTTTTCGAATCATACGTAGTGACACAAATCTCAAAAATTATAGATCATCAGCTATTCTGTTCTGACCTGCATAAATTGTTCTCTCATTTTTTGATCGTCCTGTTCATCAGGCCAGTAGGTATACTGATATTCAATGGCCTGTATAACAGCCTCCCGATTGGTGGTGTAGTTGTGATGCAATGTGTAGTCCAGGATCTGCTTGTACTGCAGGGATTGACTGACACGGTATTCCAAAATTTCCAAGGCACGATTGGACACTGAAAATACGAAAAGTTTAGCTGTAAGCGGCAATGCTAACAAGTGCTGTCTTATTCTATCTTAGAAACAACGGTTATTACAACATTAACAGTGATGAAGATTTTCCTCGACCGTAAGGCTTTTTATAATTAATATCTCAGTCAATTTTCTTAATACGTACACAAAACTTCAGAGCCATCATTTTCATTCACACCAATCATGTAGGGCACCGGGTTGGACACTTGTTTCCGTTGAAGGGCTGAACGAGGATCCTCACGAAGGAAATGCCCGTCAACAGTCGGCAGAAAGGAAAACCGGTTATACTCTGTCTACAACAAATAAGTACAAGTGAAAATACTGGATACACAATATCGGAAAATATAAGCAGGTTTTATAAGTTCATATGAACGTTGGAATGTTGCAATAAAAGCTGAAAACGCAAAAGGCTCTGAACTAAATACTGAAGGAATTTTTGTTCCACTTCTTACAATTTTTAACAAAATATGGGTTCCGTTTTCTAAAGTCTAACCACAATAATTCGATGACCTGATGCAAGCCATCACGAAATCTAAGCCCCGGCTGGGAGGAAGATTATTCCATCCTAGGTAGACCAGGGGCCCGTTGCATAAAAGTGGTTAGTTGATTAGTGATCAGTGATTAGTTGATTAGTGTAACAGTTGTTCGAAGATAATCAAAGCTACGAATTGGCTACAACAATAATTTATACGTCCTTTTGAAGCATTTTGAGCGTTCTAACGAAATCAAAAAAGTCCAAATTAAATTGCTTAAATTCGAGTGATGCCAAAGCAAAAAGTAAAGAAATTACGATTGAGTTCAAAAAATTCCTTTGACTGAATTAATCGGTGAGGGTAAATTAAACACTTCACGATTTTTGGATAAAGCACTTCAACAGCTACGATATGGTAAGAAAAACTCCATACGGTAAACTGAAGCAAAAGTTTTCTTCGAAAAAGTGCTACACTAATCAACTAATCACTAATCACTAATCAACTAATCACTATTATGCAATGGGCCCCTGTAATCATGCAAATCTACAGAAGCACCGGTCGGGCGGGTAGTTCAGAAGGCTAAACAATGCGTAGAACGTTTAAATGTACCAATGAAAAATCCATGAATTTGTCTTGCTTTAATTGCATCCTGTCAAGAAAATGAAGTAAACGCTGGCCAGCAGGCGGATCCAAGAAGGATACAAGGCATTAATGGAAAGAATAAGGCTACGGCCTTAGTGACTGCAGGCAGGCGTTTTTCATTATTTCTTTAATTGCATCCTGTTGATACTTACAATCATACTGGCAACAGATTTGATGATGTCATCATCGGATCGAGTGAGGATACAGTCCCAGACAGCGGCTGGCCTGGGCTGAGCACACCCGACCTGACGACCCAGACGAATGGTATTGTTGAAGGCCAGTTCTGGATTACTAATTATCATATGATAGGATACGTCAGCACCACTTAAACTGGCCGCAGTGTGAAACAGGTCTAGAATAGAAATTTATAATCAAGCAAATAGAAAGCAAACAAAATAGGCATTATAAGCAATTCCAGAATTGAGCAATTTTCTAAAAGCTAACCAAGACTGTCGTTTTTCAAACATCAATGGAACACGCCTGTCCTACAGTCACTAAGACAAGTTAGGCAACCCGTACAGTCTCCCTTGTTACCTTCATGATATACGTGATACCTATTTGTCGACCAGCTAAGGGTGGATAGCTGGGTTCGCAAAAGCACACGGTAAACCAACACGTCGTTACCTAGTCCTTTGCTCAAGAGATCCGGTATGAGACTTTGTAGAAAGCAAGGGGAGCGCTCTGGCTTATTTTTAGGCCAAAATTTATGGGGGGGGCGATATGGGGGGGGCTCAAAGTTGCCCCCCCCCATGGATGGGGGGGCTCACCAAAAGTGGGGGGGGGGAAATATTTTTGGAAAAAGTTTGCAAATTTTTACGTTTTTTGTGTAAAAATTGCAAAAAATCGCTAAAACATGACCAATTTTAGGTGTTTTTATGCTAAAATAGCGGAAATTTCGTTAAAATTCCGGCGAAGCCGGAAAAATTTTTGAAAATTTAGGGTAAAAATGGTGAAATCTGGCAATTTTTTGGGTTATGGGGGGGAGGTCAAAATTTATGGGGGGGACCTCGAATGGGGGGGGAGGTTGCCGAGTGGGGGGGCCCCCCCCCACCCCCAGTAAAAATAAGCCAGGCGCTCTTATCTAGAGAGAACTACCCTCTGGAGATTAATTTTTACCTTATTCATTGAATTCTCTACAATTAATGGCTTGTACTCTTCACAGATCCGCTTGTCAGCCAGCGTTTATTTAATTTTCCTGTAGTCATTTATATAGTTTAGTTTCTCCAGTTCGAGTAAAAACAAAGTGCATGACAAAGCTCTACAACTCAGCAAGTCCTCAGTCTCAGAAAAAACTAAAAATCAAGAGGCTGAACAGCATGATACTCTAAAATAGATATCTACCCGCCGATCCAGGCGACAGCATATGGAAGCCAACACTGGCACCTCCTGCATCCTGACCGGCAACTGTTATCCGCAGTGGATCGCCCTTGAAGGCATAAATGTTGTCTCTAACCCATTCCATAACGAGACGCTGATCCAGTAAGCCAAAATTAGCTGGCGATCCATCACCAAGCGACATAAACCCTAAAAACAAAGACAATCCGAATACAATTTATTTATAGGAAATGTATACTGAATCAAACGCACTATAGCTAATACCGCCGATTGCCACGAGTGTCTTCCAGTAAGTTGACATGCTCAAGCAGAACCTAAAGTCTGACCAAACATTTTAGAACCGAACTATGAGCGTCTGTCCAGAGTTCAAATTTGAGAAGGTTGAATGTAAACTGATTAGAACCCATAGATTTTGCATCATAAATAAATCAGCTTTCATAAATAATGTTACCATTTGACTTATTTCGCAAAAAGCCCAACACGCAGTCACAGTGAGTCACAGTTCGGTTCCAAGATTTTTGGTCAGACTTTTGTTAGTCTTATGTTTAACTACTAATTAAAGAACTTCTCAGCAACATATACACCAACCGAAGGGGCCAAGACGGTAGTTGGCTGTTACAACAACCATGCCTTTACTGGCTAACACGTGACCTGGCCAGTCGTTTGCAGTTCCAGTTTGAAAACTACCACCATGGAAAAATATAAGCACTGGAAAGTCTCGACGAATGGTCTCAATCACGCTTTCTTGTAGCTAAAGAAAGAAATTGTGGTTAAGCTTACGTTAGTTACCAGACGTTAATTGTTATTCTAAAACTATGTACTAAGAACTTCCCCCAAAAGTTCGTTCCTCTCCCCAAAAATCCCCGCCCTGGTAACAAATTTTGCCTGCGAAATTTGCTCAGAAGGACAAATTTTCAAAAATCATCCCGGCTTCGCCGAAGATACTTTCACTCAGTTCTTGCTGTGACCATCAAATCAGCCTACTTTTGCAATAAAAAATTTACTTGTACAGAGTCCCTAGAATAAGCCATTCATTTATGCACAATTTTACAAACATTTGAAAGGTTTACGCACCTGAGGAGTAAAAACGTTCAGATAGAGACAATCCTCATCGGTTTCCCATTCATATGGTTCGCGACGACGCAGCTTTGCGATTCGAGTCACGTCCTGAGCACAGGCAGCACGGAAATGAGTAGCATCCCAACGACCGTCCGGAAATCTGGTATACTTTTGAGGAGGCTGAAAAATACAGCAATTTATGCAAATAAGTTTAGCTAGCTAAGCTGGGGAAAAGCGTTTCTGACGCGAATTTATGGAAATTTGCATGCGAGTGAAGAGAAGAAGACCCTAAAGTCAATCAAATGTTAGATTAATTCGAGAAAAAAAGCTTCTGGAAAAAGAATCACCACCTTACACAGTTATATACGTAGTTTACCTTAAAGCGTCTTGCTGCAGTTGGCGCTTCAGCAAAAGGAATTCCCAAGAATGCAAATACTTCCAGATCATTTTTGAAACCCAGAGGACTGATATCATCTCTGCCACGATCAGACGATTGAACCTCATGGCGATCTCGACCAGGCGTCCAAGGAACTTCCAAAACAGACTAAACGACGGGACAAAACTGGTATTCCTGATGCAGGAAAAACTTGGCTTCGGGATAACTTCTAATAATGTAATCTAGTTTAACCTAACATGGCCTAGTCACAACGGACCGAACTTTCAACGAGTAAAAGCAGCTTTGAACAAATTGTGTAAAATGAAAAACCCTATTATATACGTCAAAACTATTTAAAGACAAGAGAAACTTAAGAACACTGTGTCTCAATACATTAGACTAAGAATTCAATACCATTCTGAATCCGGTCACTTCGCCGGCACTCAATTTAACTGCAATTTCTAACTGTTCCGGAGCTTCTGATGTGGTCTCTTGAGCTTCCCATGGCCAATTCCCATTTTCGTCAATAGGCTGAGAATGGATAATGGTGATGCAACAGTAAGTCAGAATAAGATGTCTCCACATAGCTGTTTATTAGCCGTCGACCTACAATGTGATTCCCGCAAGGCAATTATAATGTAGCTTTTATCACCGACGCAGAAAATAGATTGAGGTTTCTGTAGGACTCACGCTTACACAGTTATTGTGCATTATAATTAAATATCTAAATTTAGATTTCAATTTCAACAACTTCATTGTATTGAAGTTCGAAAATTTCTAACGGGTGCCATCTCTATGGCTTAAGAGGTGTTCCATATTTGGGACTTTCTTCGACTTACTTAGATTTAGCTCAATGATATATATCTTGCAGTTCAAGTTAGTCATTTTAACGAGTGAGCTACTAAAATTGGATGCCTAACGGGCCAGCTGCAGAATAACGTCATCTCGAAATATAAGTTTTCATATAAAATGAGAATTTAAAAAACGAACGCAGAGGGATTCTTCGTCATTCAAATTTTATGAAGTTTAAGAACACGTAAGTTATAGGCTCCTCTGACCGGGTCCTCGACATTACCCTCCATCACTAAAAATTGTTAAAACGTGATAAATCGCGCTAAAATTTTGCTATGGGTATATTTTCAACCACACCGAGTTCAAATATCGCAGATTTTTTAAATTTCGCGGATTTGGACTTTTTCGATTCGCAAGGGGAACCGAAAAACGTTTTTCGAAACCGGGAACCGAGAAAGTCTTCGATTTCGCTGAAAAGTTGTATAAAAGGATCTTCTGGGCCTCAGAACACGATTCTGATGTCAGCTTTTCGATTCAAATTTTTGTTATTCTCTATAAGCTAAAGTTGTAAGCTTAAGGTCATAATTCCTTTTGGGCACATCTTGTTGGTTGGCAGCTCTAATCAAAAATAAATTTGACGAAACTTTCAAAAAAAAGTTCTTTTAGCGTTCTAAACCCCTCCGCGCTACCATGCTACAAAATTCGAAAATTCCGGACAGGGCGATTTTTCCAAAATTCTAAAAGTTTGGCAGCAGCTACTTTACATTCATTCGAACGATCTCATTCCGCTTCACTTTTTTGCAGTTTTTAGGCAAATTTCTACCTCTTCTCTATCGTGAGATATAGCCAATTTTCTTGTTTTGTCTTGCCAATCAAGTCTTTCGTTGAAAACTTGTCATTTGTGCTGAAATCAAATAACCCATCATTTCTTCAGCCACACAAACCATAAAATTAAACTAAGGATTTCAATTTGAAGGTCTTCCAGAGGCCAATTTTATGGCAAGGTTATCTTCTCACTGCTATCGCGACGGCTGTTATGAAACAAAATATAGTTTTTGCAATAAGGCGAGCAAATTATTCCGGCGATTGTGAAGAATTTAGTAAGCAAGCTAGGGGGTTGCCACTTAGCAAATGTCTTCAACACAAAAATACTCCAATTGCTGCTTTCAAGCTAAAGTGGTCGTTCGCCGAAGTTGGGGAAAGCAGGCGAAATCCAGGCTGCGCATACGTTTTAGCTAATTCCTCTAAAACGAAGAGCGATTTCATTCTAAATGAAATAACAGGGTTCATGCGGACTTTTTGGTTTCAATTTCCAGGTTTTTCAAGGTTTTCAGCGGCAATTTTCCAGATTTTGTATTATTAAATTTTGATCAAATTAGTGTAAATCTTGAGCATTTTTGGGGTTGCAGGACATCAAAACCAGCGATGCACAAGACCCACGCCCGACAACCAGGTCCTGTCCCGACATAAAGTAATGGAAAATGTGGGCTGGGGTTTAAGGGTTTTATTTTTTCCGGTTTTAAGGTTTTTATTATAAATTTCCGGTTTTAAGGTATTTTAAGGTTTTATTGCTTTTCCAGTGTTTTCTTTTTTCGATAATCCCAACGGCTTTAAGGGGGGGGGCTACTTGGGTCAAAATTTCGACCCTCACCAATTTCGCTCAAATTGTGCCTATTGATACCCCCTAGGGCCCTACACAATCCACTGAAATTTGAGATGATTTCGTCCAGGAATAAAAAAGTTAGTCATTCAAAATTTCCAATTCCTATTGAAAATGGCCAAAATCGGAACTTTAGATTTTTCGATTCTGTCAACGATAACTTACTCAAATCAAAACCGTTCGAAGCTTCTCGGCAGCCCCCCAAGAAGAAGCCACTGCGTTTAAACTACGGCAAATTGTCTCAAGAAATTAATTTAGAGCACCCTTAAAATTCCAAATACCGAATTTTTGGCTGCGTATTCTCAAGCTCGGCTGCGTAAATGCGTAGAATTTACGCAAAAAAATCGTGCAACCAACGGGAACTTTGGGTGGGGGTGGAGCCACATAAAAGTAGACAATTTTTGAAAGCAGGAGTGCAGGACCTCCTGGATAAATTTTCCGTATAATTTTCGGTGATCCTAATTATTGGTAATGTTCGCCCTTTAGGGTAAATTTCTTAGTTTTCTGTTATGAAAATAAAAATTAGTTTAAGGAAAGGCGTATTGCTATAAAACACACAATACCAAGTACGTAGAAAACTATGTACAAACCATGAGCGAATTGCTGACAAACCGGGCTAAACAAATTCACAATTCGGGAATTTTTTAATTTCAGTGGTAAGTATAGGAAATTTGGTGAAACGTTACAATTAATCAACAAATTCCAGGTTTTTCCAGGTGACGTGTTTACCCAAATTCCAGGTTTTTCCAGGTGACGTGTTTACCCAAATTCCAGGTTTTTCCAGGTCGCATAAACCCTGAAATAAGGGCCCCAAGGTAATTCTTATTTACAAAAGTGTACACAAATATACAAAATCTTTGTCAAATGCTGGGAACTAATTACCCAGCCTTCCATCAAAGAAATTGGAAATGCAGCCTAAGTCTCACACTCTTCTTACGGAGTCTTACAAAAAATTCGGCTGACTGGCTAGATGAATGAAAATAACGCACCACCGAAAGTCCGAAAATATTGGAAACTTTTGGCAGGATTTGGAACCTCAACCTTACGTTTAACGTACGAATGCTCGACCACTGTTACAATAATTGAAGAGCTTATCAAAATTTTCAAGCTGAGGCTATGAGCCTGAGTTTTTAGAGTTACGCCATTATCGCAAAAATCCGTACATTTTCTGCCGTCCAGCTATTCGATTACCTCACGCTATTCCCAATTAACACAGACTCGATGGCTTACATTCCAGCACAGCACTTCTTCAAAAGATGAATGCGCTCCTAACTGAACTCTTAATCAAAAAAGACACCAAGTAATAAAAAAATTTAATGGCGTAAACCACTACAATCCGTCTGTCAAAACACTAGTTACATACAATACCAAACCGGTACAATAGCAATATGGTACAACATGTACTATAACTATGATTCGCGCATTCGCGAAACACAATATTAAATTTGGCTTGGACCCATTTCTGAACACAGGCAAGTAGTATAGTAGGGCCATTTCATGCCTTACTGTTGTTGTTGTTGTTGTTTTCTTCGGGCAATGATGGTCGTCCCATCACATTCGTTGGCCTCCAAAGAAGCCAATCTCCCTGAGGAAAAGGACCACCCTGTCAGGTACCTCCGCCAGAGCTTCGATTCCCGTAGTTAAACCAAGGATTGAGGTTCGTTGGACCGTCAGCGCCGGGCATTTTATCAGTAGGTGGTCAACTGTTTCTTCCTCTTCTCCGCACCTTCTGCAGAGAGGACCACGGCCATCCAGCTGGAACCGTGAACGGTATGACGCAAGCAGTGGGCAATGTCCCTTACTCCGCAGCTGAGCCAGGGTCCTCCGTTCAAATTTACTGAGACCCTTTTCAAGGTCCCTCTTAGCGATAGAGTTAAGGTTGGAGTCAGCACTGTTATTAGTCGATTCTTTCCAGGTCTGGACAGTGCTTCTTTCAATGACGGCTTTCGCCGTATTGTAGTCAATTTGGGCGTCTCCCTGGGCCAGGGCACTACCGTTTTTCGCCAATGTATCCGCAAATTCATTTCCTGCCAGGCCGCTATGGCCCGGTATCCATTGAAAGTGAAAATGGAGATTCCTAAGTGGTTCACTGCTGAGGAGCCGCCAAATGGCGGCACCAGTTTCGTCTCTCTGGAGTTGAGGGCCAGTGGCCAGCCGTCTGATAGCTGCCTGAGAGTCCGAGTATAGATGGATAATGTTGGAGGCAGCAGCAGTTTGATCCCAGTTTTCAGAGATCCATTCCAAGGCCCGGCGGATAGCCCTCATTTCTGCAGTATAGCTGCTGCAGAACTTTCCAGCTGGGGCAAAAAGTTCCACAGCCTCTCCAGAAGACCGATTTATAAGAATTCCAGATCCGCCGTCAGTTGTGCCATTACGGGCAGAGCCATCTGTCCAGATGGCGAGGTCAGCTTTTGGGAGTCTCTCAATAGTTCGTTCAGCTGCCCGGAGTTTGGCATCTGGGGGATCTTCTTTTCGGATGTAGGAATCCAGCTCAGCTCTGAAGGTGGCATTGGAATAGTTCTCCCAGGGCGGAATCAACTGGTTAGGAAATGGCTCACGCGGGCAGCCGGCAAGACCAGCAGATGCAACTGCCGTTTCCGCCGCGGCCCGCCAGCCCTCTGCGGATTTCAAGCGCTGTCTGACTCTGTTGGCGGCAAGGGCATTTGTAGGGTTTCTGTCTCCGGTTCTGAGTGATCTCTCGTAGGCCAGGGCCGCAAGCTGGTTTCGGCGCAGGTGCAGTGGGACAATTTCAGCTTCAGCCATGAGACACTGCGTTGGGGTAGTTTTGGTGCAGCCAGTAATGGCACGGGCAGCAGCGTTCTCTACCGTCGAGAGCCTGGCGATGTTGCTAGTAGCAGCACAGGGAAGCCAAGCACCACCACAGTATTGCATGACTGATCTGATAAATCCAAGGTATAGGAGCCGGACACTTTCTCTATGACATCCCCAGCGAGTGCCAGAGAGACAGCCAAGAGCATTTAGCCTGGAGCGTAGCCTCTTGAGCAGTCCATCAATATGAGCACGGAAGCCGAGTGTGCGATCGAAAGTAACCCCAAGGAAGACAGGGTTTGGATTATAGGCCAGAGGTCTTCCCAAAAGGGATACAGAGGGTCTGTATTTGGCTTCATGGGGGGTCTTTCGAGAAAAATGTAACCTCACACTTTTTAACATTGAGGTTCATTTTCCAGTCGGCGGCCCAGGCTGCTATAGTGTCCAGGCCAGCTTGCAGCTTCGTGCAGGCATTGAGATTTGCATCGCTTGTCCAGATTGCCAAATCGTCGGCAAATAGTGACGCTTCGATTCCAGCAGGCAATTGGCTGACGATGTCGTTTATGAAACAGATGAAGAGGATGGGGGAAAGCACACCCCCTTGTGGCACACCAGCAGTGAAGCGTCTGCATTTGCTTTTGGCTCCGTTCAAGGAGACAACAGCTCGTCTGTCAGAAAGGAAGCTTCCAATCCACCGACGTAGGCAAGCGGGGACTCCCATCAGATTCAGTTTCCAAAGGAGCCCAGCTGGCCATACAGTATCAAAAGCTCTGCTGAAGTCTATGAGGGCCATGACAGTCCTCCTACCCGGTCTAGCCTGGAGATTATCGACGACTGACTGGGTTATACGAAGGACTTGATCTTCCGTAGACCGTCTGTTCCTGAAGCCTGCCTGTAGGTCACTGAGCTTGTTTCTACTCTCGAGCCAGAATTCTAGTCGGTTCTTGACCAGTCTTTCCAACAGTTTCGCGATACAGCTGGTTAAGCTGATGGGTCTAAATGAGGAGAGCTGGTTTTTCGGTTTACCCTTCTTAGGCACGGGGATGATGATGGCCCTGCGCCATATGGCGGGGACTTCAGCAGTCGCCCAGGATCTATTAAATAGGGAGAGGAGCAGCTGCTTTCCTTCCGGTGGCAAATTTCTGAGCATCTCATTCGTTACTTCATCGGGGCCAGCAGCTTTCCGATTTTTCAGGCTGCTGAGAGCAACATCGAATTCGGCAGAAGTGAAAGGGCTACAGGGACCAGGGAGGCGGTGGTCAACTGGACACGTGTTTTTTGTCGAATCATGGTATTCATTATGCCTGCGGCGAGAGGCCTTGTCGATCCGGAGCCTGCTGACTGTAGAGTACATTCTAGCAAAGCCATTTGCTTTTTGCCGGTCAGTCACCAGCATCTTTCCGTCAGCAATGATGGCTTCACCACCAACAGTGGTGGGACTTCGGCCATCTATAGCTGACAGGACCCGCCACACACGGGTAGGGTCGGTATGGGCGTCCAGAGTTGATGTGAACTGATGCCAAGAGTCTTCTTTCTTCTTCCGTATTAGCTGGTTTGCGTGCCTGCACGCATTGCGCCAGGATAGAGGATCTTGACTGGCATTTTTCCTAGCCAGCTGCCTGGCTTTGATGGCAGCAGTGAGTTCGTCATCCCACCATGATTTTGGCTTTGATCGTCTGCCTTTTGGGATCGCAAGAGAGGCTGCAGCTAGAATGATCTGACAGAGCAGGCGCTGGGCACTATTAACGGAGCCTGACAGGATGTCAGGCTGCTCCCTGATGAGATCACATATTGTAGATTGGTAGAGCTTCCAATCTGCTTTACCGAAGGACCATCGGGCGGGCTGTCTGTTGGGGTTACCGGCAAGGAAGTTTTCAGAGCTGGCATAGGTGATAAGGATTGGTAGATGATCAGAGCCAAGGTCTTCGGATATTTCCCAATTGATCGATGGCGCTAACGACGAGTGTGCGCAAGTGACGTCTGGGGCAGTCGCCCTTCCACCAGCAAAGCTTTGCCGGGTGGGCTGTCCTGAGTTCAGTGATACCATGCTGTTGTCAATTAGCCAATCTTCCACCAAAGTGCCAATCCTATCACTTGTGGGGGCAGACCTATCCCAGAAAGGAGAATGGCCGTTCACATCCGCCGCAACAATAACGGCCTTGCCAGAAGGTAAATAGGTTGGGTCGAACGCCTGGGATCTCTGATCGGGGCCCCCGCGTATTGGAGGGACATAAAGGTTCACCAAATGTAGTTTCTTCGTACCACTGAATACCGTCACACCCTGATATTCAGTATTGGCATCGTTTGGGGCAACCTTCGGCCTGTCATCAAGGATGTACTGCAGGCCATCCCTGAGGAGGATAAGCAGCCCGCCACCAATGGGGACCCCGTGTCCGGCCCGGGCCGTTGTCCGTTCCTTGATGTGACAGCTGTACCCAGGGATGGAGAATCTGGACGAATTGGGTAGATTAGCCTCCTGAATGAGCGCCACATCAACAGACTTAGCTGATAGGAATCGGCAAAGTTCTTCTTTTTTCTGCTTAACTCCATTTGCATTCCACTGTAAAATGACTAGCCGGTTTCTTTTCCGCAATATGCTGGCATTTTTCCTTCTCCTCCGCTTACGATGCTGGATAGGAGTAGGAGGGGCTGGGTCCAGCGTCGTAGAGTCACCAGGGGTAGGACTAGGTGAGTGGCGAGCAGCCTCGCAGTTCGGGCATACCCAGGGTATACCACTATGGTCTAGTCTCTTCATTTCGGCAGCAGTAAGGTTAGAACACAGGCGGTGTACCCACTGCAGACAGCCATTGCACCATATGGAATAGTCCTTAGTGCCCACGTTCCGTGAGCAGACAGCGCAAGGGTAGCGAATTTGGCGAGGTTGGGATGGTCCAGGGTTACGCTCAATGTCGCCGGCCAAGAGGAGAAGCTGAGACCAGTAGGCCGGATTTCCGGTCTCAGCAAGGAAAAACCCGACTGACGGTCCACAGGGTAGTACGACGGGTACTGAGCTGGCGGCCGGTACAGGCAGGGGGGGTCTCGATCCAGTTCCAGAGAGACCCGTAGTTGATAGCCATTTCGCACTCCAGATGGGGCAGGAATGATTTCCATATCCACTGGCACCGCTCCACCACGGTGAGGCGACCATCTTTGGAGCAGATTTCATGCCTTACTCGCGGGAGTAATTGACCTTTGACCTCTGTTTAACTGCAATCCTAACTATTTATTTAATCCTATTAGGGTTGGTTTTTTTCCATTTTTTTCCATTTTTTTCTTTTTTTTCCGGTCACTCGAAAATTACACAATGTGCTAAAAGTTGCGTTATTTCACGTTTTTGCATGCACATGAGCAGTTTTCACGATATTTAGTAGCCCCACAGGGGTAATGCAATAACACAAGCGCTTAGAAAGGTTCCAGTATTGATTATAGGAATCAAATATTTTCAGCGGGTGACGCTGTAAAGCAAAGGACAGGTGACTTCTGTATACCTTGGCGGTTATACTAGACCTGGTTTGTGGTTTTCGTAGGTAACGCGCTTCGTAAAGTAAACAATTCCAGATATTCTAACAGTTTTGGCTGAACACTAGACTGTTAGGTATAGAATTGTTAACTCTACCTGCGTTATGCAATCATTTTCACATTCCAAGGGAAAAAATGTCAAATCCCAAAATTAGCTCAAATTTATGAATATCGTATTCCTACCTCATTAAACACTGTTTTTGATAGTTTCTTAATGTTCTGAGGTCATAAATTAATTTTCAGAACATGTCCCGAATATTTTTCCATTTTTTTCCGATGCGTCGAAAAAACCCAAATACAATTTCGTCAGATTTAACATACCCCCACCTACTATGGCCCACGGAAAAGGTTGTAAATAGTGTGAAATTACTGGAAAGGCTCAGAAAACATGATATTTCATTGTAAAAATCGTCAAAATAACGTTAGGAATATTTTTCCATTTTTTTCCACCCCATCGGAAAAAAATGGAAAAAAACGGAAAAAACCTTTTTTTTCCAGTCCTTTTTTTTCCGCGCCCATCCCTAAATCCTATAATATACGTTAATTGCTTTGTATTTATAAGCATTTCTATCCGACCCCTCTGAGTTCTTCCCCCGGGGCTTGGGACCCGGCGTCGGCCCATTAGTGTTTTTTCTTTTTTCTTTTTCTACGTAAGAGTTTATATACAGCCCTTTTTGTATACACTATAGACGTATAGGTAGTCCTCGTCCGAAAATATATTTTTGTGGGTATTTCTATTTTTTTATTTTATTTTGTGTTTTTAAATTTTATTTTATTTTAATTTTAAAGCGTTTATATACAACACACTAATAAACACTATTCAAAACCACTTTTCATATTTCGACATTAATATAGCTTTACTGCTTGGTCCGAATTTAGAGATGTTTTTTTCAATATATGAATCAAGTCTCGTATGCCTCTCTATAGTTTTCTTTGATAAGGTGCGTAGTGGGTATAAGTTCCTCGTTTTCGGAGTAAATTTAGGATTGTGGGCTTCAGTGATGTGCTTTAACATTGCTTTTTCACTGTTAAAATCTTTACCACAGCTGCAATGATGACGTTCTCCAAAGTTACCTGAAATTATTTGTTCCAGATCCATGCTCAACTCTAACTCCAACTATATATGAAATCGCAGTATTGGAGTACTCTTAGAACCGACCGCTCGCGACGACTGACTGAGTCCAACTGACGGGGTACCCGATTTTTGCGGCCTTATATACTTTTTCAGATGCCCTAAGGGGGGTAATTATCAATTCCCTGGGGGCAGAGATCAAAGGCGCCGACAGCGGGGGTAATCCATCAAATCTGACAGGTCATCAATCAAATTTGACAGGTATCGGAGGGGGGTCTATGTTAACTTATGACTTATGTGGCCGAGGGGGCTGATTTTACCGGCTTACCGAAAGGGCTTATGAACCTTCTTTTTCAATTTTTTAGGTTTTTGTCCCTACACAACTATGTACAGTACATATGAACAGTATATGTGGGGATTGAGAAGTTTAGAGCATGTTTTTGTATTCATTACCTACCTATGAACACCCGTTTCCAGAATCTCAGTATCGCTTGCGTCATGAACGGATTCTACCTCGGAACGACACACAGGACAGGTGTAATTTCTCAAAACCCAGGATAAAATACAAAAATCATGAAATGTGTGATTACAACGCAGCTTGCGGCATACTCGGTAAACATCAAAATCTTCTAGACAAATGGAGCATTTTGACGTAGGCTTTGTGAAACAAAACGTTTGGTATTCCGGCATGTCAGGTAGAATTTGAATTTCCGCTACGTCTGACCATAAATTTGTTCGGCAGAGTAGTATCCTTATTCTTCCGAATTTTCGGTAACACAGCTTACAGTAGAATATTGGACCAACGAGAGGAAATGATGCATCTATATTTTCGTGAAAGTAACTATTTACTATTTTTTCCAAGGCCGTTTTACATAGCCTACAGCGAGGAGTAGTAGAGAAAGGAACAATTGTTGATTCCATTACAGTCAGATTAATGTTCACTTCTTACAATTCGTGTTTGTCTTCTGTTTGATTCAATTTGACCGCAGTTATCAGAGAGCTTTTAGAACCGACCGCTCGCGGTGAAAGAACAAGTCAGACTGACGGTTTACCAGAAATTTCACCGTTTATATAGACTTTTGAGTTAGCTAATAGTTGCTTGGCTTTCCACTTACGTTGACCATTCACGAGATGTAGTGCTAACTTCACAAAATTAGAGTCCACCCCTTGCGATTTTACCGGCATACCGGAAGGGCTTGGGAACCTTCTGAGCT